>AWOL01S0008325.1:92889-167367 GCA_000715115.1 Nicotiana otophora
GAGCCGAGGGTCTTTCGGAAACAGCCTCTCTACTCCTTCGGGGTAGGGGTAAGGTCTGCGTACATACTACCCTCCCCAGACCCCATTAATGGGATTCTACTGGGTTGTTGTTGTTGTTGTTGTTGTTGTTTTATCCTGAGCTCGAGAGCTAACCCTATGCCTAGGTATACCTTCCGATCAGGTAGATGTTTGATCAATGTAACATGTTCCATCTCTTAGACCGTGGATTTGGTTATGTCGGAATCATTGGGGATTATAAAATATTGGGGAACCCAATAATCATCGTTTTCATAAGTCCTCTGCTTATCCGGTTGGACCGCGGTCGATATCGGTGACTACTATTTGGCCTCTTGGTTTGCGCCCGAATTCTGTTCCTTCGATGTTGCGAGTGTTGATATTGGAATCACTTCTTCGACTGCAAATATCTCTTTTGCAGCCGGTTATTCCCCGTAGATTTTCTTAACCCCCCCCCCCCCCCCAGTGTTGCGAATTTTAGCACTTGATGAAGAATTGAGGGCACTGCCCTTATGTTGTGGATCCATGGCCTTCCGAGAAGGGCGTTGTACCTCATGTCTCCTTCGATCACATAAAACTTGGCCTCTCGTATGGTTCTGGTGGTATTGACCGGTAATCTTATCTCCCCTTTGGTGATTTCACATGCCATGTTAAACCCGTTTAGAACTCAGACCACAAGCACAATTTTGTCTTGTAGACCGAGATGCTCCACTACCCCCGACCGAATGACGTTAGCTTATCTACTTGGATCAATCAACACACGTTTAATTTGAGTTTTATTTATGAGTACAGATATTGCCAGTGCATCATTGTGAGGTTGTACGATCCCTTCCGCATCCTCGTCGCTGAAAGATAAAATTCCTTCTGGTATATAGTCTCGATTTCGTTTCTCCCTAGTGATGGATACTTTGGTGTGTTTAAACACCGGCCACTATGGTATATCGACTCCACCGATGATCATATTAATGACGTGTTGAGGTTTGGTATCTTCTTGTTATGTCTGTTTGTTAGAATCCATGTTCCTAAAATGATTCTTGGCCCGGTCGCTCAAGAATTCTCGAAGGTGCACATTGTTGAATAGTCGGGCTACTTCTTCTCTCAGTTGTCGACAATCTTTCATTCTATGAACATGAGTCCCATGATATTTTCACATCTGGTTAGGATCCCTTTGAGCTGGATGAGATTGTAGAGGTCAAGGCCATTTGGTATCCTTGATGCGCCCGGTAGCTGATACGATGGTGGCATCACTCGACATTAAAGTTGTATTCTGATAGCCTCGGTGCTTCTTTAGGCCCGATGAACCCGTCGAAGCCATTTTTGGTCATGAGCCCCCATGTTTTTTACCTTGGTCATTTCTCCTTTCGTTTCTTATGGGGTTCCGCCCGGACCCACTGCTCATCCGATCTCCATTATGTGGCAAATATCGATCCCTGTTTGAACTTGGTTCACGATCGATGTCTCTCTTGACTCTGTCGAGGGTTTTGACAGGATAAACAGACTCCGAAGGGGCCTCGAGTTGGTCATCTTTGACTCTGATTTTCAATTGATACTGGTTATGTACATCGTCCCAGGTAACGACATGGTATTCTATCATATTCTGCTTTAGTTATTATGAAGCCACCAAGCTTCGAATATTGAGTCTCTGAGTAAAAGCTTGAACAACTCAATCATCAGCATCTGGTGGCAGATCTATTCGTTCCATTTAAAAAAGGGACACGAATTCCCTAAGCATCTTGTGATCGTTCTGTTTGACTTTGAAAAGGTCCGATTTCCTTGTTTCGAACTTGATGGCACCAGCATGCATTTTTACAAAAGAGTCTGCAAGCATAGCAAATGAGTCAATAGAATTAGGAGATAAGTTGTTATACCATATCATAGCTCCCTTTGACAAGGTCTCCCCAAATGTTTTCAGTAGAATAGACTCGATCTCGTTGTCTTCCAAGTCGTTCCCTTTGATGGTACATGTGTAAGAGGTTACATGCTCGTTTGGATTGGTCGTTCCGTTATACTTAGGTATTTTGGGCATATGGAGTTTCTTGGGGATCAGCTTCAGAGCCGCGCTCGGAGGAAAAGGTTTTTGCACGAACTTCCTGGAATCCAGTCCTTTCAATATCGTAGGTGCTCCTGGGATTTGATCTACCCTGGAATTGTAGGTTTCCGCCTTTTTATTGTTCGATTCGATTTTCTTTTCCCCTGATTCTATTTGCTTTGTCAACTCCTCGAGCATCTTTATAATCTCGGGTTTAGTACTTGATTCTTGTTTATTTGACCTTACTATGACCAGTTCATTTATGCGGGTGACTTCACGGGGCAGACCTGGTTCAACCCTGCTCGACGCCTGACTTTGGCTCTGCAACTGAGCTATCGCTACCTGTTGAGTTTGAGCATTTCGAAGATCATCCGTAGGCTGACCCCGTCTTCTTCATTATTTTGTGTGTTTCGAGCTGCCGACCGGGCCCCACCACAGATGCTATTTTCGGGGTCGGTAGACATGTTTGCATCGATAGCCAGATGTGAATTAACATCAATCAGATCTGCGAGCGGAATCCAACGGGATCAACGGGTAGCCCTACGTTACCAGGCGCCATGTTGTTATTCTTATCCTGATGACCGGAATCGTTATCGATATGTAGGGGTGCTAATTAAGAGTTTGGCATTTTTAGCCTGAAATCAAAGACACTTCAAAGAGCAAGTGTAAAGTAATGTGTGTTATGGAGATTTGTATCAAATAATCACTAATATCCTTAGCCCCATGGTGGCCGCCAAACTGTTTACCCTAAAAATCGGATAACAATTGAATTTGTTAGTGGTTTAAAGGATATGCGGATTAACTTTATACAAAACGATAAATTAGATTGTAATTGAAATAAATAATGATAAAGTAACCGTAAACCACATGAATTGGATGATTTCATCTTAGGTAAGCGAGCTACCCTTGAAATGAATGCACTTTTGTTGACACAAAGATACCAAAGAGTAACAACTCAGAGAATGTATTGCTTATTAGTGTATGTTACAATGCCCTCAATGAATTGTCAAGTCCCCCTTATATATTAGGGGAGATCTACCTTTTTAGGTATTATTTTACTGTTCTATAAAAGGCAAAAGTCCTTAATTTGCTGACCGTTGGTTCACTTTTTTGAGTCATTTCGTGATATCTGCCATAATGATTGGTTAATAGCGAAAATTACGGACCCCTATCGGATGAGTTGGCAAAGCTTTTTTCGAGACCGTTAAAAACAGGACCGGTAATGCCTTCGGTATACTCGAGGGCAAATCTGATGGTTTCGATGGCTAATTTTGATAATGCTTTGGGTTCGATCTCAATCACCGTGTTTTGATTTTGGCTTATTTTGTTGGACGTTAGATCGATCTTCGTGCTCGACTTTACCCGATCACAGATATTTCGAACCTGGCTTAACTAGGGAATTTTGGAAATTCGATCGAATATCGAGCTCGGTTTTACCCGTATACATAAATAATGATAGAAGTAAATCAGTATATGGATAAAATTATGTTGTTCCCCAACAGAAGATGTGAATTTTACGTTTGACAGTATGTGGGATCTACTTCTCCACCTCCTTGTGACCCACACAGTTCCTATGCAATAAACTTTTAAGACTTTCATGGGTTTATTTCAAAATATTTCTTTGTCGGCAATAGGAGAAGAATATTCTTGAGGAATTCAGTGCAAAGAGTCAAGCATCTCAATACATTTCGTGAAAAATGTAAATAGTGAAGGAGGAGGAAGAAGGAGAAGAAGTTCGTGGAAATGGAAGCCATCATATGGCGCCATTGTTGAATCCTTTTATCTTTTCTTTAGTTGCGAGTGTCTCGGATACAACCTTTCTGCTCTCTTAGGGTAAGGATAAGGTCTGCGTACACACTACCCTCTCCATACCTCACTTGTAGGAACTTACTAGGTCAAAACGGAGCTAAGATTTCAAACTTATAGGTTCAAAATTCTAAGCATTTTAAGTTAATGAGTTCTAAATTATTAACTTGAAAATAATCAATTAATTGTTCAAGACAAATATAGGGTTTGAACCATGGGTTTGAATCAATAAAACGGCTCCACCCTGCACTGGTTTTGTTGTAGTTGTTGCATATGCCGACATTAGGTCTATATTTGCAAATTTTTTAAAACAAGGACTATGACGAGGCTATGAAACGATCGGACCTACCAATTGAATGATTTACAAAGATTTTATTAGGTTGCGGAAGCTTATAGTATTGATCCAACACAATTCCCAACTTTAAAAAGCTGATGTGTGCCTGCTGCGAAGGTAAAATGACCTTATCTCCGAAAGAACATCAAAACAATGACAAGCTTACAAGCATTTTTCATCAAAAAGAACAAAGTTAAAGCATCACTAAAAATTCAAAAGCAAGAAGTTGAAGTAATGACATGCCTTGTGACCAAATGTTTTAAGTTGTTTTAGCCAAAAGGAGCAGTTAGCAGTGCACTTCTATTAATAATAATAAAAAAAGGACAATCGGGTGCAAAAAACATCTTGTGTTCACGCAATGCACAAGTCCACTTCTATTAATAATAAAAAAGACAATCCGATACACAAGGCATCCCGTGTTCACGCAGTGCACAAGTCTACTTCTATTAATAATAAAAAAAGGACAGCTCGGTGCACAAGGCATCCCGTGTTCACACAGTGCACAAGTACACTTCTATTAATAATAATAAAAAAGGACAGCCGGGTGCACAGGGCATCCCGCGTTCACGCATGCACAAGTCCACTTCTATTAATATTGGGTGAAATTAAAAAATAGCCATATTTACAAGTGATATTGAAAAATATCCACAATTTTAAAAGTAATCGAAATTTAGCCTCTTTTCATGTAAAGATAAATCTGAACGAAAATACTGTTTAAAATACGAAAAATATTACAGCATAATATACTGGATTTCCAGCATAATATACCGGAGTTTCAGGATAATATACTGGTCTGATATAATATGCTAGAAGTTCATACACAAGTGCTCCAATCTCTAGTATATTATGCTGGAACATTCCGCGTGTTGGAGTTCCAGCATAATATGTTGGAAGTTTATATACATGTGCACCAATGTCCAGTATATTATGCTGAAGCTTTTTGTATTGCATCAAAATAGTGACTATATTTCAATAACTTTGCAAATGCTGGCTATTTTTTAATAGTCCGAAAACTGGCTAGCCCGTACTATTTTCACATTAATACTAGATGAATATGGCTCGTGCAAGCACGAGCCCAACATTCACATTTTTATGCTCGGGGAATTTACATAGAATACAACTCATTTAATACTTATTTAAGTATGTTACAATTACTTTTAGAAAATTACATAAGGTACAACTTATTTTAAATTATAAAACTTTTAATATTCCTAATATATCTCCCTTAATATTCTCTCACCTAAAAGTATCCTTATAAATCTCTCTTGAGATTCTCTCACCTAAAAATATCCTTATATCTAGCTGTTGAGATTCTCTCTTACATAAAATGTATCTATTAGTATTAATTATTCTCCAATTTCTTCATTAAAAGAATTTGTATATACCAAGCCTCTTCTCCTATTATTAATAAGTATCTGATGTATGCTAATAATAAATATAATATAAAATATATTATATAGTACAAAATAATAAGTATATAATATAACATACCTTTATTGTATAATATCACTTTTAGTTATCTAATGCATACATTGAGAAAACAAAATCTAATATATACATTGAGAAAAAAAAATCTAATATATATTTTGAGAAAAATATCTGATGTATACTACTAATAAATATTGTATACAATATATTATATATTATAAACTTATATGATATTGGTATAATATAATACAATATACCTTCATTGTATAATAGTATTACTTTAGTTTATCTGATATATACTACTAATAAATATAGTATACAATATATTATACAATATAAACTTTTATGAAATTGGTATATAATATATAATACATCACCTTTATTGTATAATATTACGTTAGTTCATGTTGAATTTTTTATATTAAATATTACATGCTATATGTTAGTTATGATATATATCTTGTTTTTTTTTTTGGGTAGTTTCATTTGAAGAATATTTCTGTCACGACCCCAATTTTTCTTTATAGGATGTCGTAACGACACCTAGTTTCTAAGACTAGGTAAGCCTAACACTTACTAAATTAACAGAAGAATTCAACTATCAACTGATAAATATGAAATAGTTTTCTTTATATACAACTTACAATCCCAAAACTGGTAGTACAAGTCATAAGCTCTACTGAGTTTGCTAGAAAATCCCTAAATACAACTGTTAAGAATAGAAACTAAACAGTACAAGTACAATATCAGAAGGTGACTTCGAGGCCTGCGAACGCGACGACAGGCTTTCCTTGGGTCTCCACAGCAATGCTCGACCAGCTAGCTAATAATTAACAATATCCGAGGTACCTGGGTCTGCACAAAAATATGCAGAAGCGTAGTATGAGTACACCATAACGATATCCAGTAAGTATCAAGACTAACCTAGATGGAGTAGTGACGAGGGACAATCAAGAAACCCACTGGACTAAACACCTGAACAAGTATAAATGTAAAACTAAGAGGGAACAATACCAATATAAAGTTAGGCATAATGACAATAATAATACAATGTTTGTAATAGGGACTAAAGGCAACAGTTAACAACGAGATACAACATGTAATAACACTGTAGAGTAAGCTGAACACAGTTCAATCCGGTGAAACCAAATAAAGGAAAACAAGGGACAACTCAATAGGAACAACCGCTTTCACACCAAGTTTACCCAAGAATTTTCACGAGGTACCACACCTCAAAATCACAAATCACGGCTCCCAATTAGTGAACCCTAATCACTCGGCATCTTGTGCCCACATTACAATTCATAACAGCACGGACGACTCACGTGCCAAGGGAGTGACAATATCTAATATCCACACGGACCACTCACGTGTCAATAATAATCATGACTCATGACTCCACAGACAACTCACGTGCCAACAGGATAACTCTCACACACAAGGCAAGTACACGGGAGTACATGTAAATGGTCAAAATATCAGGATTCATGATCGATATGGGTGATTTATTTATGTGTATGCTTGTGCAAGTGTCCTACCACAAATTCAAGTTAACAAGTAAGAGTAGAGACAATGAATGTCACATAATAAACGATCACCACAAAATGTACAGTGTAATAAAGACAACAACGAAATTGAAACAACAAATAGGAGAATCAGACTAACTACACAGACCTAAGCAATAATGCAACACGGAGAAAGACAATTAATAGTATGCTAAGGAAACAACAATCAAAGACAAGTACAAAAGTATGGGAAAATGCCAACAAGAGTCACTACCGAGGTATCTCCTCATAGTCTCAAATCATAAAATGAATCACAATCTTTTCTTTTATCACCGCGAGAGCCTTTACATTTAGTTTTGAAACTTATTTTTTCAGAAATTGTATCTCGCGTTTTAGCCCACTTTATCACATCGCATGGCTTCTAGTAGTTCCCCTACTAGCCACGTATATTAAGCCCACCTTATCTTACCGCATGTGTTTCAACACCCAGACCTTATATCACCGCATGCGTATCAATAATAACAATAACACGTCAAAAACCTCGTACAAACATCATAACAATAGCACGACAGAAACCTCATGCAAACATAATAACAACAACACGACAAAAATATAGTGCAAACAACATACAATACCCTCAACAATAACATGTGTTCCAAAACATAACAACTCAACAAAATGAATTTCACAATATGTGCCTATATACCATAATATTTCCTCAAAATATTTTCAATATAACAACCACGCATAGCCCTCGGCACAGCAACATCGAATACAACAGCAACAACAACAATAACATGAGGATATGTCAAGTAAATCAACTCAGGAACTTCAGAACACAAAGAAACGGTGGAACGAGCCGACAAGGAAAGACACAACAAGGGATAATGATCTCAACAAGAATAGATCAACAAGGAAGAGATAACATGTAGCAATGATTCCACATGAGAATACATCAACAATGGAAGGAATAACAAACTTAAATTAAGGCTAAGCAATTACTGTCACGCCCTAAAACTACGTGACCAGCACCCGGTACTCTATTAGACCCGAATGAACCATCCCATAGATTAAAACTCATCTATATGCCTAATTGGAGTATGCGAAAGCTTATTCAATTACAATCATTTTAAGATATATGAAAAACATGATTAATATCTTTAAGTCAATATTTTTCCTTTGAAGGCACAACTTCATAAAGATAAAAGAAAGTTTCATTCATGCACGCCATGTAAGTAACCATAGGATTACAATCCAAAATGAATACTACTATTGCCTATGGAATCTCTATGACATGGAATGGAATAGTCAACCAAGGCATAACCTGGTGGCTCAAAAGGATAGTAATATAATAAAGTCCTCCAAGAATACTAGCGTGGAGTCTCACCAAATAATGTCAACGGGAAATGTAGAGCTTCCCTATCCACGCGGCCCAAGCTGCTCACGTCCAGTCCCTGAAAATAGAAATAGAAATGTGGCCGAAAGGCCTAAGCTCCACATACCTAGCACGAATTATGAACCATTCCCCAAAAGAAAATAGGATAAGATTTAATAAGATATAAGATATGCAATAACAATTGATATCGAAAAAGAAGCCTTCATATCAATTAATAATTTAGAAAGTAAAATAAAATAATATGGTAAAACATATTTCAAAGTCTTCCTTTAGCATTGATCTTTGCAAAATCATGTTTGATTTTTCATTTACCGGGAGCACTATACCATCACCGACACGAAACAAGGTCAACTAGGTTATGTGCATAGCGACAAGTATCATATACCCTACTTGCTCAGGTCATCTCATTGTTGTGCCACACGAATCGACTTAGTCATGCTAATAAAGTAGCACAATAGTACCCCTAATGGGATGTACTCTGCCGTAGTTCCCAACCGTAAGGTAGGTTCTACGCTTATACCGACACGTGTAGTTTCATGACCAAATGAGGAAAAGTATCCAAGGTCAATCTCAGTGAATTTAAGTAGCTCCCAAAACCTTTAAATTTATCAATGATGATATTTATAGCCAGTCAACTATTTGAAAATAGTTAAATCCAAGATATTTCACAACTCATGTATTTCCATTTTTTTAAAAAAATACTACAAGTATTATTCCCTATTTATTTAGTTTTTTTTAAAAAAAAATTAAGATGAAACATTTCAAGAAAATAATATTCAGAGCACTTAAATCTTTTATGATGCAAGAATGGTACAATCCCAACTCACTCGTCCCCACAAGCTAGGACTCACATTTAGAAACTCAATTTAATCGTGTTTCGATATGAGTATGGAGAAACTTTTCGAGGGTAGTAAGTTTTAACGTACCTCAAATTGCTTCCAACCTTACCCCCAAATGATCCAATAATGCCAATAAGTCACAATCTACATATACAAACTCACATAATTTAAGAACGCATCACAACGATACCAACTAAACCAACTAAGTGTCTAACACTTAAGTCAAATTTCAAAAGTTTAACAAAAATCCTCATGACATTATTTAAAGGTCAATCCTTAAATTTTAACTCCAACTCATTCATTAAACTTGTTATGGGATCTAGTCGTTCCACTAGAAACTCAAAATAACATCGTTCAAACAAGACCCAACACTATTCATCATCTTTACCAACTATGATGACCCGATAAGTCATCTTATATTTTAGAACTTAATTCTATGTTACGAGGTCTCAAAAACCTCATCTTATCCTTTCTCGATTTGTGTGCGCAGTCCGAGTGTTCTTCCGAAAGACTTATATGTTAAAAACTGATAAAAATAAGAATTTGTACATAAAAACTTTAGTTGAGTTGACTTCGGTCAATATTTTTAGTAAACGGGACTGGATCCATATTTTATTGGTCCTAGTGGGTCCGTATCGAAATATGAGACTTGGGCGTATTCCCGGAATCGAATTCGGAGGTCCCTAGCTTGAGTTATGAATTTTTGAGGAAAATTAAAAGTCCGAAAATCTAAGGTCTTTAAGAATTGGTTGTTGTTTGGCCTTGTTGATACCGCGTTCGTATTTTGGTTTTGGAGCCCGGTATAGGTTCAATATAATATGTATGACTTATCTGTAAAATGTGGTGAGAAACGGAGTTTGTTTGACGTGATTCAGACGTCCGGTTGTGAAAATAGGAGTTTTAAAGTGTTTTTGAGAATTTCATTTGATTTGGTGCTAAATTCATAGTTCTAGGTGTTATTTTGGCGATTTGATCACGCGAACAAGCTTGTATGATATTTTTAGACTTGTGTGCATATTTGGTTTAGAGCTTCTGGGCTCGGGTGAGTTTCGGATAGGCTACATGATGTTTTGGACTTAGGAAAAATCCGGTTTCTGCAGTTTCAGTGCCTTCTCGTTTCCTTCTTCGCGTCGCGAAGGCACTCTCACGAACGCGTAGTAGAAACTGGGCTGGCTGAATTTTGCTTCTTCACGAACGCGAAGGCTGGGTCACGAATGCGGAGCGATGGAGACTTTACCCTTCGCGAACGCGACCAGCTCAACGCGAACGCGTAGTGATAGGGACCAGGGGGAGGGGGTCAGTCACTCTTCATCGCGAATACGAGCAAGGACTCGCGAACGCGAAGGCCAGGGAGGCGTAACCTTCGTGAACGCGATAGGATTTTTGCGATCGCATAAGTTTGGCAAGCTCTGCTCTTCGCGAACGCGACAGTGTCCTCGCGAATGTGATGAACACTGTCGCCTAGCTATTAAACAGTCCCATTACGGGACTTAAGCCATTCTTTCATATTTTCAAAAGCTAGACGGCCTAGAGGCGATTTTCAAAAGACATTTGCTTCCCCAAAGTGTTGGTAAGTGATTCTAAACCACATTCTTTCAATTACCCATTATATTTTATGAATTTTCAACCTAAAATCTAGAGTTTCATGGTAGAGTTGGGGGTTTTGGGTAGAAACTAGGGATTTGAAAACAACATGGGGATTTAGACCTCACATTGAGGTCGGATTCCAAAATTAATTATATATCCGGGCTCGGGGGTGAATAGGTAAATGGATTTTGGTCCGAACCTCGGGTTTTGACAAAGCGGGCCCGGGGTTGATTTTTGACTTTTTGGGGAAAAGTTTGGGAAATCTAAATTTATGCAATGTAATTGATTCCTTTAGAAATATTTGATATTATTAAGTCATTTCTGATTAGATATGATGGTTTGGAAGTGGATTCTAGAGGAAAAGCTATGATTGAGTATTGAGTGGCCTTCGGAGCGAGGTAAGTGTCGTGGTTAACCTTGGCTTGAGGGATTATGTATTATTCGTTTATTTGCTACGTCTTTATATGTTGAGTACAACGTATAGGTGAGGTGACGAGTACCTATGCATTGTTGTTGAGTCGTAACATATGAGTGAGTCTTATTATTGTAATCGTGGCATTCGTTGATCATATTGTTCATGATTAGACTAGCTATTTGTTATGTTGAACAACACTTATTATGTTTTACGGAAATTGGTATTGATTGGGTATTGACCCAAAGTTGAGGTTAGTAACGTGGAATTGAATCTTAAAGTAAGACTTGTTTTTGATATTTCTATCTCCTTGTTGTTACTGTTCATTGTCTTGGTGAGGGAGTGTGTTAAAGCACGAAGGGTGATGCCGTGCAACGTTTTGTGAGTGAGTGATAATGCACGAAGGATGATGCCGTGCCATGTTATGAGAGAGTTAATGCACGAAGGGTAATGTCGTACCGTTTCTATTATTTTTTATGGTGGGGTTGAGAGTAAAAGCACGAAGGGTGATGTCGTGCACTTTCTTTTACAGTGTTTACTTGTTTCTTTTTGTTAAAGACATGTCGATTGATCATGTTCTCATTCCTGTTGTGATTCCTTGCCATGTAATCCCCTCAGCATGTCCCCTTCCCAATATTTCTTGCCTTGCTTCTTTAGTTGTTTTTATTGTTGTATATATTGATATATATTGCACAGGTTTATTTGTAGGTGTCTTGTCCTAGCCTCGTCACTACTTCGCCGAGGTTAGACTCGACACTTACCAGTACATGAGGTCGGTTGTACTGATACTGCACTCTGCACTTTCTGTGTAGATTTTGGTACTGGCTCGGGTTGATCGAGATTTCAGCTGTTGAACCCGCTATCCGGAGACTCAAGGTAGATCTGTCGACATTCATAGACTTTGAAGTCCTTGTCTATCTTTTCTGTTTTAATGTTCTTTCATTCAAACATTTATATTTCTCTCAGACTATTACTTGTAGTAAATTCTAAAATGCTCGTGAATTGTGACTCCAGATCCGGGTGGTAGTAATTAATGCAGTTTTTATACTATTCCGCACTCATTATATTTCATCTTAACTAATTTGCTGTTATTTATTGAATGGAAAAAGGATTGGTTTAATGATTATCTAACGTTGGGTTGCCTAGCAAGTGAAATGTTAGGCGCCATCATGGTCTGACGGTGGGAATTCCAGGTCGTGACACCAACCAAGTCTTCAATTTCAAGACTAGCTTCTAGGGTTTTATGAATAGATATTTAAATACAAATCTAACTTCATAAATATACTCTACTACGCCCATGGAGTATAGTACATAAGATTGGAGTGAAGAAATTACCTCTTTGTCAAACCCTAAAAGTTTCAAGATTTGAGTTTCTTGAAATGTCCTTGAGATTATCTTCAAAAATCTATGAATCCCACGATGTTGGAGGGTTAAGAGATGTAATAAATGAACCAAATCTATCAAAGAAAGGCATTTAATTCTTACCTTGAAGATGTATTAATGGTAAAGAGCTCCNCCAGATCCGGGTGGTAGTAATTAATGCAGTTTTTATACTATTCCGCACTCATTATATTTCATCTTAACTAATTTGCTGTTATTTATTGAATGGAAAAAGGATTGGTTTAATGATTATCTAACGTTGGGTTGCCTAGCAAGTGAAATGTTAGGCGCCATCATGGTCTGACGGTGGGAATTCCAGGTCGTGACACCAACCAAGTCTTCAATTTCAAGACTAGCTTCTAGGGTTTTATGAATAGATATTTAAATACAAATCTAACTTCATAAATATACTCTACTACGCCCATGGAGTATAGTACATAAGATTGGAGTGAAGAAATTACCTCTTTGTCAAACCCTAAAAGTTTCAAGATTTGAGTTTCTTGAAATGTCCTTGAGATTATCTTCAAAAATCTATGAATCCCACGATGTTGGAGGGTTAAGAGATGTAATAAATGAATCAAATCTACCAAATAAAGACATTTAATTCTTACCTTGAAGATGTATTAATGGTAAAGAGATCCCCCTTCTCTCTAATCCCCAAGACCAAGTCCAAAATAATATAATTTTTCTCTACGAAATGCCTATAAAAACTTCAGTTGTGGGTTTTAAATTTCGGGTGCTGAGTTGCACGCCTTCGCTACACTTCACTGTCTCACGCTGGATTCCAATTTATTCTATCACTGAAGCAACATTTTGGTCTTCAACTTTAATCATTCCATTTCGCACTTAATATGCTTGCCTTTTATCTTTTATAATTACTTCCATTATTCTATTATCTTTGGTATTTAATTAATTTCCTTGTCCCCCCCTTTTATATCCTGGTCCCCTTTGTCTCTTTGTTGGCCAACAACTTTCTTAATTTTCTAAATCCTTTCTCATTGCCAACTGAATGCTAGGATTTTAAATCCTTGTTTTCTTATTGAATTCCAACTCTTCAAGTTGGTTACATACCATTGAATTCTCAAAATTTCAGCACCTATGACGTAGAAACTTGATATACTCCAAATGCATTTGCTGACCTTGTAACCTCCACTAATTCAATGATTAACTATTGACATTATCCCTAAGCATTCCAATAACTTTGTTTCACTCGAATAATCATGTGACTCAAATTTAATTATATTGCATTCTCAAGCTCAAAATTAGTAGGAAGTAACTAAAAGAATTTACGGGGCTTTACATTCTCCCCACTTAGAAACATTCGTCCTCGAATGTAAATTCTTGATCGTGTTAAAGTCTTAAAGCGTAATCTCCAAGCCTTTTGCTTACTCCTTAACTTTTTAAGTCTACGAAATTTGACTAACTCTTCAAATTTTTAAGAAATTTGGCAGAATTTCCTTCGTTAATAGGCTTATCCCAAAATTCCAACCTCACAATGAGCCATAAGAATACAATATAAAAGGCCCCACATGGCTCTACTCATTGCAACTACCTCAATGAATACATTTGTGACTTCATTTATCTCCAGACACCAGTACATAGCCTCTCCCAACATCACAACAATAAAATTCATTACCATAAGACAAGTCTAACAACCATGTGCAATAGATAAATCAATCAATCACTTGCCCATGAAAATAAATTATAATAAACTCTAAACTCAAAATTTCTAAAAATAATAGTCATACCTGAAGTCGCGAATAAGTGTGGATATCAGATTTGCATATCTTCCTCGGCCTCTTGAGTAGCCTCCTCGACGTCATGATTACCCCATAACACTTTAACTGAATCTATGTCCTTAATCCTCAACCTACGGACTTTCCTATCAAGAATCTCAACAGGTTCTTCATCATAAGTTAAGCCGTCATTTATTTCTACTACCTCCGTGAAACGATGTGAGCAGAATCGGGCACATACCCCCGTAGCATCGATACATGAAAAACAGGATGAACCAAAGTCATCAATGTAGGTAACTCCAGCTTACAGGCTACTTCCCCAATCCTTTTCAAGATACGATATGGACCAATGAATCTAGGACTTAGCTTGCCCTTCTTCCCAAATCTCATAACGCCCTTCATTGGCGATACTTTCATGAACACTTGATCACCCTATTTATACTCCAACTTACGTCGATGTACATCAGTATAGCTTTTTTGTTGACTCTGAGCAGTCTTAAGCCATTGTTGAATCAAAGCCGCCTTCTCTAAGGCATCATATACAAGATTAGGACCAAGTAGTCCTACCTCAGTCGGATCAAACCATCCAATAGGTGATCTACGACGTTGTCCGTACAAAGCCTCATATGGAGCCATCTGGATACTAGCATGATAGCTATTATTGTAGGCAAATTCGATCAGAGGTAAGTGTTCGTCCCAATTCCCACCAAAATCAAGGACACAAGTCTGCAACATATCCTCAAGCGTCTGAATAGTTCTCTCAGCTTGTCTGTCAGTCTGTGGATAAAAAGCGGTACTCAAATTGGCACTTGTACCTAATCTTTCCTGAAAGGACTATAAAAAATGAGCAGTAAATTGGGCCCCTCCATCAGATATAATGGAAGCTAGAATATCGTGAAGTCTGACAATTTCTTTCAAGTACAACTTAGCGTACTGTGGTGCTGTGTCAGTCATATTTACCGGTAAGAAATGCACCGACTTTGTAAGTCGGTCTACAATCACCCAAATAGATTCATGCTTCAAGAAGGTGCGAGGAAAACCCACCACAAAGTCCATATTAATCATCTCCTACTTCCAAAGTGGAAGCTCAATATTTTGAGCCAATCACCAGGTCTTTGATGCTCAGCTTTCACTTGCTGGCAATTTAAACATCTAGCCATGAAGTCTGAAATGTTTTTCTTCATTCGATTCCACCAATAGATTTCCGCAAGTCCTTATACATTTTTGTGGACCCTGGATGTATAGAATATTTCGAGTTGTGTGCCTCAGCCATAAATTTATTACGAAGTCCATCAATATCTGGCACGCACAAGCGATCGTTCATCCTCAACACCCTATCCTCGTCAAGAGAAAAAGCGAGGATATCTTTAGATTTTACACCAGTTCGAATATTCACCAAATTTGAATCTTCAAATTGCTTAGCCTTGACACGCTCAATAAGAGAGGAACGTGTTATGGCACAAACAAAAATCTCTTTAGCTATCGGTAAATGCGCCAAAGCACCTCCTGACTTTCAGCTTAGTGCGTCGGCTACCACATTCGCCTTTCCCAGATGGTAATGAATGCTTAAATCATAATCCTTCAATAGTTCTGACCATCTCCTTTGCCTCAGGTTTAATTTCCTCTACTTGAATATATATTGCAAGCTTTTATGGTCGGTGTGTACTTCAAAGTGCTCACCGTACAAGTAATGCCTCCAAATATTCAAAGCGAATACAACCGCGACAAGTTCCAAGTCATGGGTCAGATAGTTCTTCTCATGGATATTCAACTGTTTAGAAGCATAAGCGATAACCTTACCTTTCTGCATCGAGACACAACCCAACCCAACTCTAGAGGCATCACAGTAAACCATAAAGTCACCCAAACCTGTTGGCAACGTCAATACCGGCGCCGTAGTCAATCTAGCTTTCAACTCTTGAAAACTTCTCTTGCAAGCATTCGACCACTAAAACTTCGCAACTTTCTGTGTCAACTTGGTTAACAGAGATGCAAGAGTAGAAAAACCTTCAACAAACCGCTGATAGAAACTCGCTAATCCCAAGAAACTACGGATCTTTGTCGGTGTAGTTGGTCTAGGCCAATTCTTAATCGCTTCAACCTTTTGAAGATTAACCATAATACCTTCATGAGATACCACATGACCCAAGAATGCCACAGATTCAAGATAAAATTCACACTTAGAGAATTTGGTATATAACTCATTTTCCAAAAGCGTCTGCAATACTATTCTCAAATGATTGGCATGCTCCTCTTGACTTCGTGAATATACTAATATGTCATCAATGAAAATAATCATGAATCTGTCAAGAAATGGGTTGAAAACCCGATTCATTAGATCCATAAAGGTTACGGGTGCATTTGTTAGCCCAAATGACATCACCAAAAATTCATAATGTTTGTAGCGGGTCCGAAAAGCCATTTTGGGAATATCCTTCTCTCGAATTTCAACTTATGATACCCCGACCTTAAATCAATATTCGAGAAGAACTTCGCTATTTACAACTAGTCAAACAAGTCATCTATTCGAGGCAATGGAAACCTATTCTTGATGGTCACTTTATTAAGTTGCACGTAGTCAATACACATCCTCTAAGAACCATCTTTCATTTTCACAAATAACACTGGCATACCCCAAGGTGATACACTAGATCTAACAAACCCTTTATCCAGTAAATCTTTCAATTGATCCTTCAATTTTCTTAACTCGGCTGGAGCCATTCGGTATGGGGAAATAGATATTAGTTGTGTATCTGGCACCACATCTATCCCAAAGTCGATAACCCGATCTGGTGGAATACCTAGAAGCTCATCAAGAAAAACATCAAGAAACCCGTTAACAATTGGCACAGATTGAATGCTTGTTACCTCCGTAGTTGTGTCAATGACTCTGACTAAATGATAAAGACATCCCTTCGTGATCATCTTTATCGCCTTAAGGTATGAAATAAATTTACCTCGAGGCTCAGCAATATTGTCTTTCCACTCACGAACTGGCTCATTAGGAAACTCAAACTTGACCACTTTAGCACGACAATCAAGAATGGCGTAACACTTGTATAACCAATCCATCCCCATAATCACATCAAAGTCAATCATTTCTAGCTCAATGAGGTCTTTCGTAGTCTCTCAATGTTGAATTATAATCACATAACCCCTATAAATGCGGGAGGTAATAACAAAATCTCCCACCGGAGTCAACACAAAAAATGGTTCAAGTAGTTGTTTTGGCTCTATCCCAAAATCCAAAGCAAAGTACGGAGTAACATAGGAAAAAGTAGATCCAGGATCCATAAGAGCATAAGCATCTAGATCATAAACTGTAAGTATACCTGTGATGACAGCATCTGAAGCCTCTGCAAAAGGGCGAGTAGGCATGGCATAGAAATGAGGATCAGTTCCCTGAGAAGTAGCAGCTGTCTGTGGAACCTTTCCCGCATTGCGCCAGTTATAGGGCCCAATACCCTTAGGTGGGGGCGGTGCAGCTGAAGTAGTAGTCATAGAAGGTGTCGGGTGAGCTCTCGAACCCTGTTGCCCATTAGGGCAAAACTTTCGGATATGACTCGTCAACCCTCAACCATAGCGCGGACCACAGGGTCCCCTGGTAACACTAGGTTGATGCTGATGAGAACCCATACTACTCTGACCCTGTTGTGCAGTACAATGCTCACTCTGAACAAACCTAGACTGGCCTCTTTGTCCGGAACTGTATGTCACTGGAGGGCTACTAAAAGTTGTTTGCATCCTAGACTGCGGTGGGCCAGATGATCCTCTGTTGCTCTGCCCCTTGACCGAACTAGGCACTGCACTGAAAGTGCCAAAATTTCGAGCCTTTTTGTTTTGATCATTGGCCCTCTCCTCCTGATGAATCCCCTCGAGATCCATTGCTAGATTGATAAAGTCAGTAAAGGTAGTGTTTGTTCTCCCACTAGTCGTATCTCTTCTGATGTTCGGAATCAAGCCACGAGCAAAGTGATCAATCTTCTCATCCTCGGTGGGGATGAGGCAGGGAGCATAACGGGATAACTTCTCGAATTTGATGTTATACTCAAGGACAGTCATGGTATCTTGCTTTATGGTCTCAAACAATATCGCAAGGGCATCTCTCACTCATGGTGGTAACCACTTCTTAATGAAGATCTTCTTAAATTCTGCCCGAATCATTGGAGGTGCATACTCTGGTCGACTTTACTCTACCCCTTTGAACCAGAGGTCAGCAATGTCTTTCAACTGGTGGTAGTCTTTAACTCCCAGCAAAGAAGTAGCTTTCTCAACTTCCTCCAAGAAGTCTTGAGGGTCTGCACTGGGATCTGTACCAGTGAAAACTGGCGGCTTAAGTCTCACAAATTTAATGGACAACTGTGCCACGTCCTCAACCGTTGGTGCTCTCATACCTCATTGTTGGAGTGCCTGAATACCCACTTGAAGGTTTTGTTGGGTATGCATAGCCATGAGGTCAACAAAAGTATACATAGCCTTTCTAACATCAGTGAGGGTCTTTTCCAAGTGATTTGGTTCTGGAGGTGGAGCAGGTTCCTCATCAACTTCTTCCTCGAGCTCTTGGATCATCCTTGAGCCATTAGAATTTGCACAGTACATGCTCTTGCAGCCTTCGTAGGTCAGCCCCTAGGTCTAGCAGGAACCCCTCCTGAAGTTGCATCACGTATAGGAGCAGCTTCCTGATTCATGTTACCGCCACGTGCGTTCACCATCTTCTGCCAATTGATATAGCGCACGAGTTAGGACATATTTCTTAGTTCTGTTGCACGATTCTAGAATAAGAAGAAAGAGTGAGTTATTCTTATAATGTCCATATAGCCTTCTCGATATAGGTGTGGTGCACAACATACCAATAAAGAGAACTCTACCAGACACGATTCCATAAACTTCCTGGGATTCGAATTAGAACCTAGGGTTCTGATACCAAGTTTGTCACGCCCGAAAATTACGTGACCGGCACCCGATACTTTATCAGACCCGAATGAACCATCCCATAGATTAATACATATCTATATGCCTAATAGGAGGATGCAAAAGCCTCTTCAATTACAATCATTTTAAGATATACGACAAACATGATTAATGTCTTTAAGTAAATATTTTTCCTTTGAAGGCAAAGCTTCATAAAGATAAAAGAAAGTTTCATTCATGCACGCCATGTAAGTAACCATAGGATTACAACCCAAAATGAATACTACTATTGTTTATGGAGTCTCTATGACACGGAATGGAATAGTCAACCAAGGCATAACCTGGTGGCTCAAAAGGATAGTAATATAATAAAGTCCTCCACGAATACTAGCATGGAGTCTCACCAAATAATGACAACGGGAAATGTAGAGCTACCCTATCCACGCGGCCTAAGCTGCTCACGTCCAGTCCCTGAAAATAGGAATGGAAATGTGGCCGAAAGGTGCGTAGTACGAATTATGAACCGTTCTCCAAAAGACAATAGGACAAGATTTAAGAGGATATAAGATATGCAATAACAATTGATATCGAAAAAGAAGCCTTCATATCAATTAACAATTTAGAAAGTAAAATAAAATGATATGGTAAAACATATTTCAAAGTCTTCCTTTAGCATTGATATTTGCAAAATCATGTTAGATTTTTCATTTACAGGGAGCACTACACCATCACCGACACGAAAGAAGGTCAACTAGGTTATGTACCTAGCGACAAGTATCATATACTCTACTTGCTCAGGTTGTCCCATCGTTATGTCGCACGAATCGACTCAGTCATGCTAATAAAGTAGCACAATAGTACCCCTAATGGGAAGTACTCTGCCGTAGTTCCCAACAGTAAGGTAGGTTCTGCGCCTACACCGACGCGTATAGTTTCATGACCAAATGAGGAAAAATATCCAAGGTCAATCTCGATGAATTTAAGTAACTCCCAAAACCTTTACATTTATCAATGATGATATTTATATCCAAATCAACAATTTGAGAATAGTTAAATCCAAGATATTTTACAACTCATGTATTTCAATATTTTTTAAAATACTACAAGTGTTATTCCTTATTTATTTATTTTTAAAACAAAATTAAGATAAAACATTTCAAGAAAATAATATTCATAGCACTTAAAATCTTTTATGATGCAAGAATGGTACAATCCCAACTCGCTCGTCCCCACAAGCTAGGACTCACATTTAGAAACTCAACTTAATCGTGTTTCAATATGAGTATGGAGAAACGTTCCGAGGGTAGTAAGTTTCAACGTACCTCAAATTGCTTCCAACCTTACCCCCAAATGATCCAATAATGCCAATAAGTCACAATCTACATATACGAACTCACATAATTCAACAACGCATCACAACGATACCAACTAAACCAACTAAGTGTCTAACACTTAAGTCAAATTTCATAAGTTCAACAAAAATCCTCATGTCATCATTTGAAGGTCAATCCTTGAATTTTAACTCAAACTCATTCATTAAACTTGTTATGGGATCTAGTCGTTCCACTAGAAACTCAAAATAACATTGTGCAAACAAGACCCAACACTATTCATCATCTTCACCAACCAACTCTTCAATTTCAAGGCTAGCTTCTAGGGTTTTATGAATAGATGTTTAAATACAAATCTAACTTCATAAATATACTCTACTACGCCCATGGAGTATAGTACATAAGATTGGAGTGAAGAAATTACCTCTTTGTTATACCCTAAAAGTTTCAAGATTTGAGTTTCTTGAAATGTCCTTAAGATTATCTTCAAAAATCTATAAATCCCACGATGTTGGAGGATTAAGAGATGTAATAAATGAACCAAATCTATCAAAGAAAGACATTTAATTCTTACCTTGAAGATGTATTAATGGTAAAGAGCTCCCCTTTCTCTCTAATCCCCAAGATCAAGTGCAAAATAATATAATTTCTCTCTATGAAATGTCAATAAAAACTTCAGCTGTGGGTTTTAAATTTCGGATGCTGAGTTGCACGCCTTTGTCACGACCCAAAAATCTCACCTGTCATGATGACACCTATCTCAATACTAGGCAAGCCGAGAATCTCAATAAACCACCATATCTTTTAAGTTTGAAAACAAAATAATTAAATTCAACGGAAGAAATCTCACAAATACAATTATAACACTCCCAAAACCCGGTTCACTAGGTATATGAGCATCTAAATGAATACAAAGTCTGACTGATAAAAAATAACTAAACAGGAAGGGAATCAAGTCTGCGGACGTCAAGCAACTACCTTGATAGTCTCCAACAGAAATAACTATAAAATCTAGCAGTCGTCGTATCTGGGAGCACCTGGATCTGCATACGAGGTGCAGAGTATAGTATGAGTACAACCAATTCAATAAGTAACAAGACTAACCTCTGGACTGAAAATAGTGACGAGCTCCGCAGGTACAATTCAGTATAAATAATGGTACAAAATGTAGGCATGCTTTCAAGTTCAGCAGTTAAACTCAGTACAAGTGGAATATATCAATACTGCATGATATGAGGAATATGACATCTCAATAGAAAGACCTCATGTAAATACTTGTCACAAATTTATTTGGTCACTCGGTACTGCTTATGGCCAATCCAGCCCAGGGATACTCCATCCCGTATATATATACATATCGACTGACAGTCAGTCACTCAGTACCGTATAATGCCAATCCAACCTTGGGGTAATTTATCCCCAATGTACATGATACGAACAAGATCCATGTCTAGGAAAAATTCATCACAACATATAAATAAGTAAGGCAAATCTATGCCCTGGGAAGTCCATCCCGAATATATATAATCATCGTAAGTAAGACAAGTCCATCCCGAATATATATAATCGTCTACGCTCACTGGGGGTGTGTACAGACTCCGGAGAGGCTCCTTCAGCCCAAGCGTGATATAAAGCCTATATGGCCTACTGCACGCAGGCAGTCCCGATCCGTATAATAATAAAGTCTATAAGGCCTGCTACAGGCAGGCAACCCCGATCCATAAAATAGTAAATCTTATTAGGGCTGCTGCTGGTGAGCAACCCCGATCCAATAATAAAATGTATAAAGCCACTATGGCCTGCTGCAGGCGGGCAGTCCCGATCCATTTAATGCTAACATATATAAAACCAATATGGCCTGCTGCGGCGCGCAGCTCGATCCCATAAATATCCTCACAATGGACGAATATGACTGAGTGTGAAATGTATATTTTTGAAACAATTAATTCAATAGCAACACGACCCATGGGTCCCAAAATATTGGCACATAGCCTAAACACGATATTTAATAAGAGCCTCGGCTCAATTTCTCTAACAAGTGGAACATGTTCAGATAATAACATGATTCATTAATTTTTACAACTGCACAGGATTTATTAAAGACACAATTTCTGTGATGCACATCTACATGCTCGTCACCTATCGTGCGTGTCACCTCCAAACAATTTATATCATATTAAATTTTGGGGATTCATACCCTCAGAACCAAGTTTAGAAATGTTACTTACCTCAAACCGTAAAATTTTTTACTCTGCCATGCCTTTGCCTTGCAAATCAGCCTCCGAATACCTCGAATTTAGTCTCAAATAATTTGTTTCAGTCAATACAAATTACAGGAATTAATTTCATATAAAAATACCAATTTTCCAACAAAATTCAAAATTTAACTCAAAATTTGCCTACGGGGCCCACGTCTCGGAACCCGACAAAAGTTACAAAATTCGAAAGTCTATTCAACCACGAGTCTAACCATACAAATTTTACCAAAATCCGACCTCAACTCGACCTCCAAACCCTCAAATCTTATTTTCAAATCCCTAGGTTCAGATTCCCGATTTACACCTCAAAAACACGTAATCTAGTCGAATTATTCGATGATAATTCAATATTATGGAGTAGAAATGATCACAACTGACTTACCTCAAGTTTCCCTTGAATTCTCTCTGAAAATAGCCCCAAAATTCGTGCTTGAAGGTCCAGAAATGGCAAAACTCGGAACTCCTCCCATTTTATTCTGTCCAGGGCTTGTCGCACCTGCGACCAGATTAGCCGCATCTGCAGTCTCGCAGGTGCGACGAAATATTCGCTCCTGCGATCGCTCAAAATACTCCCTCCGCTTATGTACGTTCCCTTTCTCACTTGTGGCCTCGCAGGTGCTGTAAAATGCTCGCACCTGCGCACACTGCCTCACCAAGCGCCCTTGTGCTTCTGCGATGGAAGGCTCGCTTCTGCGAGCTCGCACCTGCTATGGAATCTCCCCAGTTGCGATTGCATCAGATGGCAGAAACTTCAGCTTTTCTTCCAAGTCCGAAATTGGTCCGATAACTACCCGAAAATCACCCGAGGCCTCCGGGACCTCAACTAAATATACCAACAAGTCCTAAAATATCATACGAACTTAGTCGAGTTTTCAAATCACATCACACAACGCTAGAAACACAAATCACACCCCAATTCAAGCCTAATGAACTTTGAAATTTCCAAATTCTATATCTTGTGTCGAAACACATCAAATCAATCTGAAATGACGTCAAATTTTACACACAAGTCATAAATGACATAACAGAGCTATGAAAATTTTTAGAACTGGATTCCGACCTTGATATCAAAAAGTCAACTCCCCGATCAAACTTCCCGAAAATTTAATTTTCGTCATTTCAAGCCAAATTCCACTACGGACTTCCAAAAATAAATTTCGGACACGCTCCTAAGTCCAAAATCACCATACAGAGCTATTGGAATCATCAAAACTCCATTCTGGGGTCGTTTACATATAAGTCGACATTCGGTCACTATTTTAACTTAAGCTTTAAACCTTGGAACTAAGTATTCCAATTCATTCCAAAACCTCACCGGACCAAACCAATTAACCCGGTAAGTCATAAAACAACTGTAAAGCATAAATTGAGCAGTAAATGGGAAAATGAGGTTATAATACTCAAAATGACCGGTCGGGTCGTTACAACCTTCGCTGCACTTCACTGTCTCACGCTGGATTCCAATTTATTTAATCACTGAAGCAACATTTTGGTCTTCAACTTTAATCATTTCATTTCCCACTTAATATGCTTGCTTTTTTATCTTTCATAATTACTTCCATTATTTCCTTATCTTTGATATTTAATTAATTTCCTTGTTCCCCCTTTTTATATCACTGTCCTCTTTGTCTCTTTGTTGGCCAACAACTTTCCTAGTTTTCTAAATCCTTTCTCGTTGCCAAAGGCTAGGATTTTTAATCCTTGTTTTCTTATTAAATTCCAACTCTTCAAGTTGGTTACATACCATTGAATTCTCAAAATTTCAGCACTTATGACATAGAAACTTGATATACTCCAAATGCTTTCGATGACCTTGTAACCTCCACTAATTGAATGATTAACTATCTACATTATCCCTAAGCATTCCAATAACTTTGTTCCACTCGAATAATCATGTAGCTCAGATTTAATTACATTGCATTCTCAAGCTCAAAATTAGTAGGAATTAACTAAAAGAATTTATGGGGCTTTACAATTACGAAAGAGATAATATTAATTTCAATTAAGGTTAAGCAATTACGGAAGAGATAACAACAAATTTAATTAAGGCACATAAAGATTCAATTAGAAATAAGGGTAAAACATGTATCAAATAAATTCCAAATACGACATGTAAGGGTAAATTTAGTAGGTGGATGATTTAGCATGATAAAACAACTTCATATCTAATGAACATAAGAACCTAAGGCCCTAAATGGTCAAATTTCTACAAATAAGCCCGAGCACGTACTCGTTACCTCGCGTACACGGCCTTTACATGAAATAATTAGCACAAATGACTCAAATTCTAAGGCGTAATTCTACCACATAAAGTTATGCAAGATACTTATCTCAAAGAAGTTAGACCGATACTCTAAAATGAATTTCTCGAGTGAAACAACCTCCGGGCGGCTCAAATATAGCCAAAATAACTTCAAATCATAAGTAAAACTCATAGAAAATAATTCAGGATAATAAAGGTTCAATCTTTAACAAAAACTAAAAAGTCAACCCCGAGGCCCGCACCTCGGAACCCGATAAAATTTATAAAATACGAACACTCATTCCGATACGAGCTCAACCATACCAAAATTATCAAATTCTGATATCAATTCATTTTTCAAATCATCATTTTACACTTTTGAAAGATTTTACAAATGTTCCCAAACTTCCAACTTAATTCTCTAATGTAATGATGAAAATAAAGATAAAATCATGAAATAAAATCAAAACCAGGTAAAGATCACTTACCCCAAACAACCACGTGAAACCTCCCCTAACCAATCGCTCAAATT
This sequence comes from Nicotiana otophora, assembly GCA_000715115.1. NCBI lineage: Eukaryota > Viridiplantae > Streptophyta > Magnoliopsida > Solanales > Solanaceae > Nicotiana > Nicotiana otophora. Next base: position 118,631 of record AWOL01S0008325.1, read on the forward strand.
CGAGGTCTCTAGCTCAAAAGAGGAAAAATTGACAAAACCCACAATTTTGGAAAATATATTCTGCTGCTCAATGATTTATAAATTGCGATTGCGGAAATGCAATTGCGATCGCGAAGAAGGAAATGACTACTGCCCAGAAATTGTACTACGCGATCGCGAACAAATGCATGCGATCGCGAAGAAGGGAACAACTGATGCCCCCAAGAAATGTACTATGCGATCGCGAACCATAACATGCGATCGTGAAGGAGAAAATATACCAGCTGCTAAGGTTATGCTACGCGAACGCGGAACTGTGAAGGCGAATGCGATGAAGGAGGATACACACGTACGCGATCGCGGGCAGAATAATGCGAAAGCGAAGAGGAAAAGGCCCAGTCACCAGAACAGCCTGCGCGAACGCGGAATGAACTTCACGATCGCGTATAAGGGAACACCAGATATTAGATCAGCCATCCAAAACATGAGAAAATAGCCCGCGACCCATCCGAAACACGCCCGAGGCCCTCGGGGCCCCATCGAAACATACCAACAAGTTTCATAATATAACACAAACCCGCTCGAGGTCTCAAATCACATCAAACAATATTGAAACTACGAATCACACCACAAATCAAACTTATGAAATTTCAAATCTTTTAACTTCCAAAACCCGTGCCGAAACATATCAAATCAACTTAGAATGACGTCAAATTTTGTATGCAAGTTCTAAATGACATAACGTAGCTAATCCAACTCTCTTAGTCGCATTCCAACCCCGATACCATCAAAGTCAACTCCCGGTCAAACCTCTCAACCTTCCAAAATTTCAACTTTCTAATTTTTACCGAAATGCTTCAAATTACCCTACAGACCTCCAAATCCAAATCCGGACGCACGCCTAGGTCCAAAATTACCATACAAAACTATTGGAATCATCAAAATCCCATTTCGGAGTCGTCTATACAAAAGTAAAAACCCCTGTCAACTCTTACCGCTTAAACTTCTAAAACATGCATCTTTCTTCCAAATTGATCTATATCATCCGAAAACTGAACTTGACCACACACGCAAGCCATAACACATAATACGAATCTGCTCGAGACCTTACGCCGCCGAATGGGACGCTACTTCTCAAAACGACCAGTCAGGTCATTATAATTTCTCCTGCGGGAAGCAGTGATTATTGTTCCTCTATATGTAGATTTAAGAAAACTGCCATCAACAACGATATTGGTTTGCAATAATCCTACCCTTTGATCGATGCATAAATAGCTACAAATAAATATAAGAATGATCCATCATCAGAATTGATCAAAATCCCTTCGACATCAAATTTAACATATCTTCGATCGTCTTACCATACTCCATTGTATTGAACCAGAGTTGGTATATTCACAATTGTTTCTTAGAGTACAGTATCTTACTTTAAGTATACCAAGATGGAGAATCAGAAAGAGACACAATGGAAGAATCAATACCTTTTTACGAACTACTTCTATGTAGTACCTATTTTTAGGGAATATGAAGTGTTGGTTATGAGGTAGTGTTGTAGTAGTAATCTAGTATGTTTATAGTGATAATCAATACTTAACAAATTGGAGAATATTTAGGGAATAACTATACGTTTCAGATTTCCATTCCCCCTAAATAGAAAATTTACCATATTTTTAGAGTTTATCTTTTATATATGTGTTGTACAATTTGTAATTCAAAACCAAGCTGTAAATTGTGGAATATTTAACAAATCCTTAAGTAATTATGAAAATTTCCCCTAGTTAATACTTCCGGTGACTGAGAGACAAATATAAAAGGCTTTTAGGTTGAAATGCATCAAACTACAAATTCAGCCAAAGAAGACACAAAAAGATAGTGCTACACAAAACAACTAATATATAGAGGAACTTATTGAGTCTATGTTATATAAGTAGAGGAGTTTGAATCGCAATATGTGTTAGTGTTATCATAGTATGACTTCAGCGCAAAAAGGCATACAGTATCGGATGTTAAACTCTTCCATGACTATGAACAGGTCCATAACATAGAAAAGTCTTGTCTAAGGCAACATATCCTTGAAAAGTATATTACCTTTGCAATAACATCTTTTTTCCTTCATTCGACCGAGCACAATCCCAATATTTTAGTTCCCCTTTTAACTGCAATATGCTTGCAATATATATCATTTAACACTATACAATACATATGAATAAAAATAGTAGAAGAAAATAGTTTGCACTTATGAAAAGCTAACCAAAGTCTGTTCTGTAATTCTATACCCTCCAATGTGACTAACTATATATAGAGAAAATATTTATCCAAGGAAAAAAACATAAAAAAATATATCAAGATTTATAAATGACATGCTTCGGTATTAGAACCATAGCTTTTCATTATGTATCAATGCACAAATTCAAAGATTCATTTTTCTGGCACTTCACTTTACAATTTTCAAGAAAAGAAACAAAATAATTGCAACATCAATCTGACATCTCTGGTAAGTCAAACGCCTGATCTAGACACTACTTTTTTTTTTTAATTTCTATATTTTTTGTGAGTAAGTTATTTCTTGCACTAAATTAAAGCAAATAGAAATAAAGTATTGCAAAAATAAGAAATAATTTATAACAGATAATCAGGCAATGTCTGCCAAGTACCAATTACAACTCATATTAAGGACAACTTTCAAAAGACACCTAATTGCTGAAGCCTAATTAACATTGCCTTAAAAAGAAGCCAAGACCCGATAACTAATGTCAGGATAATCGAAAACCCCTTAAAGTTGTCTTCACTTTTCACTTAAACACTTCATCTTAAGTATGTTCCATTTGAACACTTTATCTAGACTTTTACTGTATCATTTAGACACACAAATTGATAGGCAACCAAACATAAAAAATGTGTATAATTCACATGCAAGAGTGACGAATAAAACGGGAACACGTGGATTTAACTTAAATAAATGAAAAGGAAACTTCTGAAAAAATAAAGAAAAAAATTACAAAAAAGCTCCGTTTTTCACACCGCACCAAAAGCCCTTTCTTCATCAGCCGACATTGGCATTTCTGGCAAAGTACTGCCAACAAATTATACCCAGTTAGCACAAGGAGATTCACGAGCCTACATGGGCAACAACAACAAACAGCCGCACATTTCGCCGTCGTTCCATCAGCAACCTCTGCGAACCGCACCCCTTCCAAACCCCACCTCGTGATGACGAAGCTTGGCCCGATAAAAGTGGTTACCGCTGCCGTTCCACCGAAGGTGATGACAGTCCACCGATAAAAGTTATGACGGCGAAATCGTGGCTCAATCCAGAGATTTACCATTAAAAATTGGAAGAACTTGAAACTAAGAATCTAAATTTGAAACCTTCGATTTGTTGATGTTTTGGTTAAATGAATATTGGGGTTTGCTCTTAACATCAATATGAACTTACATGGTGCAATTTGGTGTGTTTTGATTGAATATTAAGCTAGTTAGATTTGAAGCACCATTGCCAACCGTTGAAGGAGCTGGGTCAATTCAGATCTATGTTTTTTGAATATTTATAAAGTGGGTATTGTTTTATTTTGATGGAGGATTAAATTTGGAACCTATTTGAGGCTGAATCGTTGATGTCATGAAGCTCAATGGCCTTGAAACAGGAAATGATATGGACAATGCACCTTTTTTTTTAATCTCTGCCTCCTTTTAAATTGCTGAGGAACACTTTTCCGGCAAAAGTTATTTATTTTCCGGCGAGAAGTATGAGGCATTTGTTTTTCGAATCATTTCACGCGCATAAAAAATGTGAGAAATACTTACCTTGCCATTGCCATGTAAGCTTTTTGTGTCTAAATGACACGGTAAAAGCCTGGATAAAGTGTTCAAATGGAACATACTTAAGATAAAGTATTTAAGTGAAAAGTGAAGACAACTTTAAGGGGTTGTCGATGTATTAAGCCTAAAAATTATTTTCATCCAGTTTAGTCATACATAAAAAGCTATCTATTTGTATGAGGAACTCAATAAAATTCACCTTCCATGAACTAAAAGAAAATGAAGGGAAAAAAAAGAGAAGTATAGTAATAGAGGAAAAATTTATCAGAAAATGAAGTGAAAGAAAAGAAAAGTTAAAAGCAACAGAGGAAGAAAAAGATTATCAAGAACATCATGAAAGCAACAAACTGGCGACACAGTAAATTAATTATCAAAGAACATAAAAAATAGCAAAAGCTAAAAATATGTATAAACCTCAAGCAGCAAGAAATAGACACTACTCATTTTATTCAAATAGTATAACAGAAATATAATTGACTTGTATATTACCTGGGAAAAAGGAAAAACTAAACATAAACATATCACTTCAACGTTTTAGTTTTCATTTCAATAGTCATTTTCCTACACATTTTGAAATATCCATCATTGTTCCTCTTCATCTCTTAATTCTCTATTATTGTACTTCTAACCTACATTCTCTTCTTTTTTCTTTTTCAGTATTCTATCCCATAAATTTTTCAATCAAGTAAAAGATAAATAAATAAATTTCATAAAAAATGTCAAAAAACTAACATGTTACTATAATTTTAGAGACTTGTACTTCCCAAAATATCAACCTAGTCATTTTACATCATATTTGAGTTACATAGCAGTAGTAAATACGCACAATTTCGTGAATACTGTTGAACAAATCTTTTCTTTTGAACTCGTAAAGGTCTTTTCTTTACCTGAGCAGACCCAACATTAAGATCAGCCTTGTCCATCTTCCAGAAGGAAAGCTCCAGTATGAGAGCTTCTCCTTTTCTGCTATGTACCGATGCATTTATTAGTTCGGGGTCCTGCATCCAAAATTACATAGTCTAAAGAAAACAAATAATAATTTGAGGGATACTAATTGGCCGTATAAACATCAAGAAAAGCGCCAATTAGCATTAGAACCATTAGTTAACAAAATCTCCACCACAATTATTGAAACCTCCATTACAAACTTTTAGCCTTTAATGCCATATTACATACGACATTTTCAAATTTAACACCTTATGGTAAAGTTCCTCACTGAGATTTTTTCTTGTTGATCTTTCATGTGCAGTTTCTCAAGTTAAATCTTTCAAATGCGAAAATCAAAGAGTAAATAATATACGTATATCATTGTATGTCAAGAAAGAGTAGAAGATCTTGTTAATACTATGTGATTAAAGGGAACAAATTTCCATAACCTATAGAAAAGTCAAAGAATAGTCTTTTTAAAGAAACCCAAAAAACAAGCATCCAGTAAAAATACATACCAAAAATGTCGAATTCAACTCTCAAGTAAACAACACAGTTCTTCTATTTAAGACATATTATCAAACATCTTGGTTGCATGAGAGATCTTGTTTGTTTCTTCACCATTTTTGTCCTATATGGAAATTCATTATGCCCAAATCGTGTTTAAACCTCTGCAGAAAATTTTCCAACAAAGATGTGCAAATCAGACGTACACAATGGAAGAAATCACCAGAGAGAGTAGTGAATAAGAGATACCCACCAAATACCTATTACCAACACATGGGTGCAACAAACAAAGAAAGAGTGGAGAAAAATTCTGCAAAACTTCGAACGAAATATAGCACTGTAAATAATTGGAGAAATTTGAAAGGAAACTCAAAAAATAAGGCTAGAAAGTGTAACAAAAGAAACAAAAATTGGAGAAATTTGAGAGGAAACTCAAAAAATAAGGCTAGAAAGTGTAACAAAAGAAACAGAGTATACAGAATGCAAATTTGGGATGTGAAAGTGGAATGCACATATATTCAAAAGGGAACTAATTAATTAGGATCAAATTTAGAAGTAAACCCAAATTCCATCAGTATGGTCTTGAAACTTAGGAAATGATATTGAAAAAGAGAAAGAAAGAGCTAAGAGAAATAGACACGAAAATCTCAGTTATATTTACTCCTGGGCTTGGTTGGGAAATCGAAAAGACAATTCAAGACTGAAAGTATAAAGACAGTTTTACCCTTGGTCGACCACACTTGCCCCTTCTATATAATAGATAATAGAAAATAAAATAAAAAGGGCAACCTAGTGCACAAGACATCCCACGTTCACACAGTGCACAAGTCCACTTTTATTAATAATATAGTGCAAAAACCACAACAGAAAACATTAACAAACCAAGCCAAGAGTAGTTTAAGATCTTCACAATTCCATCAGATGTCCTACAATTATACACTCAAACTAAGGAAACCTCAATCCATCAAGCCTAAAATAACTTAGTTCTCACTTTGGTTGCTCATGTTACACACCAGAGAAGCTCCTGTGATGAAAAATACAATCAAAGTAAGCTTTCCCATAAATCAAATCATTTAGAAGGAAATCAAACAACAGTCAAGCTAAACATCTATGTCAACCCACAGAAAGCAAACAAATCGATTTGTACAGTAATATTCCAGTAAAGGGAAAGCTTGCTATCACAAAATCACGATCCCTTGGCCAATTTTTGTGCACTCATGAGGCTTTTAGTCAACCATATTGCCGTCTCTCTAGATGAAATTACATCATCGCCAAATGGTTTTAGCACACCAGCAAGCTCATCAATTTTTTCCTGCTTAAGTAGTCGTGCACAAACCTCTAAAAGGGATTCCAGAGCTTCAGCTCTTTGTTGAGTGGGATTTTCCCAGTCATTTTTGTGCTCAGCTAATGCAGCTAGCGCCTTAAGCAGTGAAACCCTATCATCTAGTGCTTGAAGAGAATCTTTATCGGTCTGTTTAGCATCTTCAACCATATTTCCTTTCTTTTCTATGTCATCTTTAAGTGGGGTTGAACCATTTCTTTCAGAAGCATTGCAGTCAACATCAACTTCTTTGAACTCGCCAACGTTTTCAGTTTCAGATGCATGACACCTTAGTTCAGCATCAGTATCAGATTTTGCAGGTTGCGTAGTCGATGAAGTGCTCTCTTCGTCAAAGGACCGTGTTTTCTCAGTGGAGCTTCCACTAGACGAAATCACTCTGCTCGGCTTTTCGGAGATGCAATCTAGTTCATTCAGGTCTGCTTCTCCACTGCCACTTGGAGTGCTCCACACCTCAAGGTCTTTTGTTTTGTCACTCTCCCCGTCACCTTCTTCAAATTGTTGAACATGCTCAACAGAAACTTGCTCAGTGTTTGCCATGAATCTTGAAGATTCTGGCGTATTTGTACTTCCTTCTTGCAATAGAGAGTCGGATAGACCGTCTCCGTTGCAAATAGCTGCCTCACTAGTGTCCCAACATTTAGAATCCGCACCATTTACAAAGATCTTTGTTGAGTAGCTAGTGGGATCAACTCTCTTAGTCTCAAGTTTGGCTTTAAAAGTGTCATAGTTGTCTGATAAATTTCGTGGCCGAATGTTGTCACTTTCATCAAAGTAAATAACGGGGACCTTCTCTTTTAGCCTTAGAGGTTTGTCACTTTCATCAAAGTTAAAAACAGGAACCTTCTCTTTTAGCCTTAGAGGTCTGTCTTTTATGAATCTAGGACTGCCAGATTTTCCAGGTGATTGCTTTGTTTTTTCCTTTGGGCTGTTTGGGGACTTCACTGGAAGAAAAGCAGATGAAGGGTTGCAGCAGCGAAGGAGGTATGGTTGCAAATGTTGATGCCTTAACAACTCCGCAGTCTAAAAGTGAACATAAAAAGAAAAAAATCAGAAAGAATGACGATTTCAGATTGAATTGCATTGAATATATGCAGCTAGCACTCACTGTTGGTCTGTGTTCAGGGCTTTTCCTTAGCATGCTTTTAATAATCTGTTTCCTGTAAGGATTAATCCATTTTGTCAGTTTGATGATTAGCTGTATTTTTGTGGCTAGAATAACAATCATAAGTGCTAGTAGTAGGAAATAGGAACCACTTCTTAACAATGGTTGGAAGCTACTTACAAGTTGGAGGAGTATATAATTGGAAGTGGCGATAAAGTACCCCTGTTTATTTTATTGATAAGTCCAGTCATGTCCTGCCGAATAAAAAAAGATTCAATATACCGCACAAATATATTAAGGTAATGAATGTATTATGATGTCCACAGGTAGCTAAGGTCAACTTACTGGAGCTCTAAATGGTGCTTGGTGTGCGGCAATCTCAAACATGCAGCATCCTACAATCACATCAAACTTTTATTCCAATATTAAGGAAATAATAGAAAAGGAAATACATTGCTTCCCCAATTCTCTTACCAAGAGACCATATGTCGGATTTGTAGCCATATGGTATATCAGCAAGGAGCTCAGGGCACATATAGTTTGGAGTACCAACAACCTGTTTGGATGGAACAAGTCACTAATAGAAGTTGTTGGCAGAGTAAGAAGTCGTAGCATGTTCCTCAAACAAATGAAGACGGGGTTGTTTGTAATTGACAACTGGCGTAATATAAAATGCACTACAAGATGGCATACTATATTATAACTACAAAGAACACCTGGTTTTCCCAACCTTGGAGGGGGATGGGGTACCCTCTATCTAGTAACTACTTAAACATATTGAATCATTTGTGTAGGTGATCATAGTTTGTCGCTAATAAGCAGGAGCTGATTTTTCCACTACAGTTGTATGAATATAAAGAGAAATCATACCGAGGAAGCAAGGCCTTCTCCATCTAAAAGTTTTGCTAATCCAAAATCACCTGCATAAATAAAGTGAAAACAAATTTGATCACAGATAACAGAGAAGCAAGGAGGTAATGAAACACTTGGCTGTCATTCTTACCTAGCCGGATGTCATTGTCCTTTGTGATAAAAATGTTAGATAACTGAAATCGAAGTAGTTCATGTTAAAACATGTCATACTAGGAAAGCTCATAAACAGATCAGGTCCTGTTTATACCTTCACGTCTCTGTGTAGAACACGGTTGGAATGCAGATAATCCACCGCCAATAATAGCTGAGTCAGCCATTTGCAGAGTTTCTGCGGAGGAAAAAGATTGTGAGCACATAACTTTAAGTGAAACATGCTAGTACAGAGAACCCATTATGATGGAAGTTGTATCTAAACTACCTCTTCTGGGAAGAGAGCTCCTCTTGACTTCCTTATGATCTTTGCCCTGATCACCCAAAAAAAGTCAGAGTCCTCGAATTAGACGATAAAACATTCCTATGATCATCTTATTGCTTTCGCTCTTTTTATTTAGGAAGAGGTGTCTAAGATTCTTCATATACTTGCATCAAAGGCTAGTTCACCTCTATAAATATGTTTCAACCATCTTTTAAAAGAAACGTATAAGTGCAAATGAGGAAATCATCTAAAAATGCTAGCAGGTTAGGATAACCACTCACATATCTCCACCTTCACAATAGTTGGTAACGATGCATATAGAGTTCCCCTGAAAGAAAAACAAAGTCAAGCCTTTTCTGAGGCAACTCGATGTGGAAATTTTTTCAAATGAAGGATAGTTATTGCAGTTTCAAATCCTCTGCTAGAACTGAATAACATAATATACCTTGTCGACCCAAGCATCCTTGTACTCTACAATATATGGATGGCTTAGCTTAGCTATCAGATTCATCTGCCATAGAACAAAACATACAAGCATATAATCAGATAACATAATATTATACAAACATCTCAACGTTGTTAAAATCGTCCCATTTTAAGTGGCCTAATTTGACGAGAATACTAAATTAGTACGATGAGTTGAATGTGTGCAGGTTCAAAGGTACGATTTTTTTTTATCGGTAAAGGTAAAGAAAAAGTTAACTCTTCAATTACTTAACTTTTCTTGACTACAATGACTATTTTCCTTCTAAAAGTAAAAAGGCATCGTCCGTACACTATCTATTCGTTACCATAAACTCAATAGTATCAAAGGCTGCAACAAAAGGCTTGCTTATATAGGTCAACCCAACTTTGACAGGATAATGGCCACATAATTAGAGCAAAGGGAATATTTTTAAAAAAAAGCAACTGGCTTATAAAGTTCTTCACAAGAACATTTTAGGAGTAGGCACCAAATTTTATAAGTATGAAAATGTGCTCCACGTCCTAAAAGAAAGCGATTTTAGCATTTACTAATATCCACAAGTAGCAAAATTTACATATAATTTTCCAACCTAAGAATTTCCTTCAACTAAGGTTTGAAGTTGCTAACCTTTGCTATGAGATTTTGGTTGGGATGGTCACACTCACAATAGTTTTCTACTTTTCTTCTCTACCAAAAATTAATGGAAAATATCTGCTTCTAATATCGCTGAAGATCTTCTCCAATCTACTTAACCATATGGTCTAACTAATCATGATTCAATTACTAAGGAAGACTGCTCAGATAAGAAAGGGGTTTGAAGAGTAAGACTGCCCCTTCAAATGTACAAGAGTAAAATAGTGAAATGACACATCTGTGGTATGAGAATGATGACCAATGCCATAGCATTTGTTCAAAATTCCGTAATTACTTCTTGGTTAAGCTATAGAATATGTGCTCTTATTTTTGTACGCCTAAATTAACAAAGTTCTACTGTTGAAGAAAATTTTGCCTTTTATTATGAACCGAACTTGTCTTAGTGACATCCATGACTGAAGACCAATTCAAAATGGATGATTAAGGAAATGCCTAACTTAAATATTTGGAATATCTATCTCATAGTAGAAAGAAAATGCAGCATTTGGAAAAAATTTAGGCTTGAGGACTGTAAGGCAAGGACATTGACGGCTGACGAGGAAAGACATGTGCACAAGAATCTAAGACAACTGATTTATTGGCGTCAATTAGACCCTCAAGATGAAACGAAACACAAACTATCGATGATAGATACCACTTCTGAGTCTTTATGATGGGGCACTTTTGTACAGTATAGGTTCTTGAGCCGAGGGTCTTTCGAGGTAGGGGTAAGGGCTGCGTACACTTTACTCTCCTCAGACCCCACTAGTTGGATTTCACTGGGTTTGTTGTTGTTGTTGTACTTTTGTATAGTATAGCTTTCCAATATCAAATCTAAAAGGATCATTAAAAAAGGCAACCTAACATTAGGTTGCTCAATTTAAGCATTGAATCATGTACTTATGCATTCAATAGTGAGCTGAAGGCTTCTGATCAACCAACCTCAAAATTAGGCAATCTAGCCTCAGAATGAAGGGAAAAAAAGGTTGACTACCGTTTGATTGTAAAAGCCATACAAAAGAAAACAATATAAAGAAGCATTTAAAATGACCTCTTGATGTGCAGTACGCTTGAACTTCTCTGACTGCTTTGCTAAAGGTATCTTCTTCAGAACATATCTAAAAGGAAAATAATGATAGTGATATCAATAGTCCATTCAAAACAGTCTTCAACAATTATTGCCAGTCTCAATAACTTGAATATTCTACACAAGGGGTTCAGTACTACATAGAACATGTAGCTCAATCAGAATACGGGTAATTTACAGTTGTATCATTATGTTTCCATAATTAAAGCCAACTACACAGTCCATAAAAGCCAACATAAATTCTCACTTTAAAACTGCAAATGCAGCTAAATATTAATTATTGGTTTCTGTCTATGAGTACCTTGTTGCCAGTATAAATCACTTCATCTTGAATTTCTTTATTTTCTGTTACATTATGAACACTGAAAGACTAGAATATTAAAAGAAGATAAGATCTATAACAGCACATAACAAGTTTCCTTTACATGCTTTAAGTAGATAGAAACACTCCATCAAGACAATTATTTTTTGCATTCTTGATGACCGAGAAATCCGTCTAGGTCCAACCCTAAGGACGAAACGCAGCCTTCCAAAACTCGGGGATAACGGGCCTGCGCCTCAACATTTTTACTACTATTAAACAACAGGATTAGTTCGCATGGCACAGGGCTCGAATCTCGGACCTAAGTCAGCTCGAATCTCGGACCTAAGTCACAAGTCTCTTAACCTTTGCCACTTGAATTAAGCCCCCGGGGCCACTCCATCAAGACAATTTTTTATTAAGAAAGAAGCATAATACAATTAGTTCTTGAAATTGATAAAAAGTGAATATCCATCTCAAACAAGCTACATATTAGAAGTTTGCCCCTGGGAATCCCAGCAAATGCATTATTACCATAAACAAGTTTTGCAAATACCAACACAAAGAACTATCCCTCAAAATATAGTAGTAGTAACTAAGTATATAAATTCTGAGAAGTGCTTTTTTTCAAAACGCCTAAAGAAGCAAAAATCTATGAAATTTAAAGCCATATATCTCCCTTACCCCAAAATTGAAAAGACAAGAAAAGATTGGCTAACCAGGAAGCATTACTGCCAATAAACCAGAAATATAGGAAGAATTAAATTTGCTTACTTCTTCTGCTCAGTTATATGAAGAACAAGAAATGCTGCACCAAAAGCTCCTCTTCCAATTTGCTCTATCACTTCATAATCATCTATCTTTGACTTGCTACCATTTTGTGTCTCCATTCTACCCTCAAACTCAAAAGCGTCAACGAAAATACAAACAAAGATTCAAGCTTTTTTGCTAATTGAACTGGTTCTTGAACTCACCCAACTCAAACCTGAGACAAAATATTTCAGGGTCAACACTAGAAATTCCTTTCAAAGATGCAAGTAAAAGCAAAAGGCAAATCTTTGGTCTTGCACCCTTAAGCAGAAATTAAGGAAAAGATGACATTCAATGTTGGGTTCTTTGAAATAATGAAAGGCTGTTTAGGAATGGAATGTGCATAAAAGCTACATAAGGCTATAATGATGTCAAGCTGCAACAACTATGTGTACGTGTGTGTGTGAGAGAGAAAGACAAGAAAGAGGGCCCACGGAGCAGAAAGAGGAAGGAGGGTTGGTTGGGCCTTAAGATTTTAGGAAGACAACAAATTTCAACTAGTGTAACAATGGATTCACAATTTTGGAGGAAAAGTCAATGAACATATTACTACTATAGGTTTACCACTTCTTCTTTATTTTTTTAAAATCAAAATATCTCCTCCTTCCCATTTTACACTAGACTCTTTTCTTTTTCTCAATATCTCAAAATATTTAACAACAATTTATTTAAATAATTTTAGAACTTTAGATAATTTAAAATTATTAAATCATTCAAATTTAAATTTGATATGATGCTTTTTCTTGACTAGATTTTTAATATTATATTATATTAATATAGTAAACTTTATACTCATTCAAATATTTTTGCATAAATGGAATACAACAATAATATATTGTGAAAAAATTATATCCAAGTTGATCAATTTTTAAACCTAAATTAGATATGAAATAAAAAAAAATTCAAAAAAATTTAATATCAAGAAATTATATAAAAATATTATAATGAGTTGTTATCATTAATAAAACTAGAATTTGTCTTGCTAAATCAGACAAAATAATTATTTATTCTCGAAAGGAAGTTTGGTACAATATAATACTTTTGAATTTAATTATTTGCTTGCCTCATTTCGACAATAATTGCATAAAACCTGTTTGTAATATCCACTCCACAAACATATATGCTAGTACTCAATTTCTTTTAGTTGTAAATTTGATGAAGTAAGAGAAGGAATATATAACAAAAGAGGGGTCAGGAAAGTAAAAAGAAGCACATATGAGTAATGAATTTTCCTAATGGCAAAGCAGGAAGATAAGTCTAATAAATTCCTTAGTCTCTCTTATAAATTCCTTTGTCTCAACATTAATAGTCAGTGTTTTGACTAATGACTAGGAAAAGAATTTAGCCTCGTCACACACGAGTGGTCTTATCGCACCATGTTGGTTTCATCATATCATGATAGTGTAAAATAAAATAAATAAAATAAAGTAATGAGAGAGAGATCCATAGTCCTAAAGCTAAATTAGACTAGTAAATTACTACATTAACAAGATAATGGAGAATAGAAAATGGGCTACATGTGTGTATTATAAAAAGGGGAAAAAGAAGAGCAAGTTTTGAGTGACAGGTATGGAAGAGCCAACCAAAAGAAGTGAGGGACCAAAGAACTTTGCTTGCAATTCCAGAATCAATAAAAGGGTGTGGAAATAGACCATTTCACACACAAGGGAGAAAATTAAACACCTTCTAATTGGGGCACATCCATGATGTCACTATCCTCAACTACATGTTTTTCTAAATTATTTTAATAACAGTCTGTTCCGGCCAATATTATTTTAAGGCAAAATGATCTTGGGATCACTTAAATTTGTACTAGTTTACTAATCCGGTACATAAATTTGCATTTTTCCCATTTGAACAATCTAACTTGATGGAATGGATACTAATAAATACATCCAACAACATAGCGTGTATACCAATTGTGCTGACATATACAACACATCATATGTTTAACTATTTATTGCTTGACATGTGTATTTGTGGGTCCATTTTTAAAATTCAATTATCAAAATTTTATTATATTTTTTACTTTTCTTCTCCACCTCAAACCCCCTCCCCTCCCCGGCAATCCGTAAAAGAATAAAAAGTTTCCGACCAAACCCCAAATCCAAAATCGGCAGCCCCTGTTTATCTATAATCTCCATAATCTTGTTTTTGGAGATTCGTCGAGAACATATTCTTCAATCAAATCTCAAGAACCTAAATCAAACAATAATAATTTGAAAGTTTCCAAAGGTTTTAAAACCCATATACCCAATAAAGAGTACAAAGGTTCTGAAAAATTCTTCATCAAATAGTGGTTGGTTTAACAGTGAAGGAGGAGATGAATTTAGTGGTGAAACAAAAGATGCTTTTATCAGCTTGTCTTTTGATCGAAAAGCAACTGAAATTCATCGAAAAATCATATTTCACGGTGTCGCGTCGCCAGCTAACAGTGAATGGATGTGCTTCACCGGAGAAGGTGGATGGAATGGCCGTTTAAAAAACCTTCGACGAGTAAAATTGAGATGACATTCGTCGTCAGAGACTTCTTGAGGACACCACACTTGGACTATAGAAGGGGGAAAAGGGCGATCTTTTACACATTCTTTTTCGTTTTCAAATTTTAAATTTGTTTCTTTTGATTTTATTATTTTTTAATCAGAATATTATTTTTACGCGCATTGTTTGGGTGATTGGAACGCATTCTGTCCACATCACTTGTGTCATTGCCACATAAGCACAGTCAATGGTCAAAGTAGTTTATTAGTATCCATCAAGTTAGAGTGTTCAAATGGAAAAAAATATAAGTTTATGTACCGGGTTGGCAAACCGGTACAAGTTTAAGTGGCCACGAGGCCATTTTGCATACACTTATTAAAGCTTCGTGTTCGCATTGAGTAAAATCACCCCTAGTCCCAACTACTCTTTGCGATCGTGGGAGTATCTTCACGATCGCGATCGCGAAGAAGCATGCACCAGAAACCAGCAGAAATCAAGAAAACCAGAATTTCTAAGTTCAAAATCATCCGTAGCCTTTCACAAACTCACCCGAGCCCTCGGGGCTCCAAACCAAACATGCACACAAGTCCAAAAATATCATACGAACTCGCTCGCGCAATCAAAACACCGAAATAACACCTAGAACTATGAATCAGATACCAAAACAATAAAAAATTTTAAAGAAGCTTAAGAACTTTCATTTCAACAACCGGACGTCCGAATCACGTCAAATCAACTCCGTTTTGCACCAAATTTTTCAGACAAGTCATAAATATAGTAATGAACCTATACCAAGTTCCGGGAACTCGAATCCGGACTCGGTAGTAACAAAGTCAAACTACGGTCAAAGTTAGAATTTCTTTAAACTTTTAAACTTCTAGTTTTCAACAAATGGCGATAATTCGAACTAGGGACTTCCGAATTCGATTCCGGGCATACGCCCAAATCTCAAATCATGATACGGACCCATCAGGATATTTGAAATACTGATCCGGGTCCGTCTGCTCAAAATATTGACCGAAGTCAACTCAAATGAGTTTTAAGCCATGATTTCACATTTGTTTATCAAATTTTCACATAAAAACCTTCCAGAAAAGGACACGGACTGTGCACGCAAATTGAAAAAGATTAAACTGAGCTAGTCGAGGTCTCAAAATACAGAAATGAAGGTTAAAACTATAAATGACCTATCGGGTCATCACACCGATCTTTTAAGCATAACCTAGATAGTAAATAGAATTTAATTGTTGTCCAAACTATTAATCAATTATGCACAAAATTAAAATAACAATAATATAATGGTAATTCATATTAAAAGAGAAAAAATTGTTACACGTTAATATTCATGGCTAACTACAACCCAAAAATAAAATAGTTAGCCACGCATATCTGTCACCTCAAAACAATTGTAGAAATTCATAACTAATAAAGAAAATGAAGAAATAGAAACTCGTCGCCGAATTTCTTTTGCATTCGTGTATTCCCCTCCGAAAGACATTTCTTGGGGGTACAAATATGGGTTAGGGTAAGAGGGAGGTTGCATCAACCGATCTCGGGTCAGACATGATAATTGGGACGCACTTCCCACGCGCTCGCGTCGCGAGGACTGGTGGATAGGTCTTCTTCGAGCATCGCATGCGATGAGGGTCTCCTTCTCTTTACTCCACTGTTTTGCATAATTTAAATCCTCTCTTGGACGCCTGGCTCGACGTGACACAAACAGGCTTAAACGCCCCTCTTTAAGTTTAATATTTTCAACCTTTTCAGCGCAAACTTATGCCAACTTTTCCCTTCTTATTCTGATTTTCTCCAAACACATCCCATATGCATAAAATACGTAATTAGCTCATATTACACTGATATTGATCTAAACAACTACAAAGAATTTCAGAACATGAAGTAAAAACATATTAAATATATGAATTTATTGTCGAATATCATTACCCCACACTTATACTCTTACTAGTTTTCGAGCAATTTAGAAACTTCAAAAATCACGGCCAGGAACAAGCTTTCAAAATAGTCTCGAGCATCACACCAACGATGATTGTTGATATCGAAGGTTAGAACATAACATATACTCTGTTGATGCTCTTATTCAAGTGTAGACCTCCAAGACTATTTAAAACGTTCAAATAATCTCTTCTAATATACTAGCCTCAGGGATTGAATCCATGACACCATACTCTATGACATGCCATCTTATCCAACTCGAGAACCAGAACCTTCCCAATCATTCACAAACCATGTACCCTCACTAAAAAACGAGACCTGAACCAAATGTGATTCTTTTGGACTCAAACTACCAAAATATGTGGAAAAAACATGGTAACCAAAATATGTGTAATGCCCTTTTAAAGGACGATATACCTTAACGACCGTTTGCCCGTTAAGGCATAGCGCCCTTTAAAAGGGCGTTATGCATCAATTTGAAAAGACGAGAGGTATCGCGCCTTTTATTACCGCGCTATACATATTTTATGGGTCCACCAATAATTCTTCTGGGCTTAACTGACATAATAATAATTCAACTGGCTATAGCGCCTTATTTAAGGCGCTATACCTAAACAAATTGTACTCCCAGACTAGTTTTTGCCTTATTTAAGGAGGTTAAGAATTTTCTAAAAATACATTCATAAATATTCTCAAGTCTTCTGAAATATTTTTTCGTTAAGTTGTTTTACATTTTGTCATAATGTCTGAAAAGCGAAAAGTGAGGGTTTCATTATATTGGGGAGGATGGGGGAGGTTGTGGTGGCGAATAACTCAGTAACCTATAGTTTATCTCCACAGTGTCATGTTAAATTGCCACTTACAATGGAGAACGATAAATTAATATCGTTGTTATGTAAAAAGATGAGTGTGAGCAAACGTTCGGTGAACCTTAAAGTAACCAGAAGATATCCGTATTCTTTCACTCCACAAGGGGTTGCTTGTTACGCTGAGTTTAACATCGAGGACGATGAAACTCTGAGAGATTTTTTGAGGACTCCGGATGAATACCGGAAATTTCTTGTGATAAAAATATTGGAAATGTACGCCAAGGTTAAAGACGTTCGCAATAATGAGATTGCGCAAAGTAGGGATATCTCTCAGTCTTCGGGTGGTTATTTTGGAGTAGTTTTAGCCGAACAGGTTCCGATTGAAAGAGTTTGGCATGATCTAAACTTATCTCCATGGGCGAATGAGGAGCGAGAAAATAATTTCTCTCCTAGTTTACATAATCCATAAGACGAGTGGTAAACTTCAATTTTCCTTTATGTTACGATGTTTATTTTTGCTGTATTGAATTTGTATTAACACTCATATATTCCACAGGGGG
Source organism: Nicotiana otophora (assembly GCA_000715115.1). Lineage (NCBI taxonomy): Eukaryota > Viridiplantae > Streptophyta > Magnoliopsida > Solanales > Solanaceae > Nicotiana > Nicotiana otophora. Next base: position 136,695 of record AWOL01S0008325.1, read on the forward strand.
TACCGGCCATATATGAATTTTATAAGTTATGAACCAACGCCCAGTTGGAATATGCCTAGTTCTGGTGTGTTGGATCATGGTGGTCCATCCGGGGGTCATCACCAACAGGATAATGTCCATCATGGGATGTCAACATATTATGATTTGTAAGTGAAGTGATATATCTATATGTAAAGTATTTATCAATTTGAGTAACTCATTATTTTGTTGGTTGTGAAGTGAAAACGAGCATCCTGAAGGTCCTATACGTACTCAATTGTCCGAAAACGACATATTTAATCGGGATATGGCAGATGCACAGAGTCAGGAAGAGAATAATGATTATGACAACAATGCCAATGAGTCTAGAGATGACACACCCTTCCCTGATAAGGATGATGATGATGAGGAAGAGAATGTTGGACCTGATTTGACGAGGGAGCATGCTCCACCCCCCGTTAGACCAAGAGTGTATGAGTCCTACGCGTTGTTTCATTCAAGGGAGATTCCCTACCTTGATTATATGCCAAGTATGCCGGATGTGGATCCCCTCACAAGAGATATTGATGAAATTCGGACAGCAATGTGGGATAAATCTAGAGCAACGGTACTGTCAAGGGGCATGTTTTTTCCCGATAAAGCGCGCCTAACCAGGGCGGTGCTAATGTACAACGTAAAAGAGTGTCGTGAGATCACGGTACGTGAGTCATCTCCAGATGTATATAAGGTAGTCTGTCGTAGATGGTTTACGGGTTGTAATTGGATGCTGCGTACAAGGAAGAAGAAAACAAATATGTGGGTTGTGGGTAAATATATTGGCACACACAATTGTGAAATGGACACATTCAGTGGGAATCATTTTAATTTAAATGCTGACTTGATTTATATTGTCTTGATTTCACAAATTGAAACGTCCATAAGGTACAAGATCAAAGAGTGTATAACATTCGTCCACTAAGAATATGGGTGCACCATTACCAAAAGAAAGGCATTTCTCGGGCGCAAACGTGCATTTGAAATTATTTATGGTAACTGCGATAAGTCTTTTGCATCTCTACCCAAGTACATGGCTGCATTGCAATACTTTAACCCTGAGACTGTTGTTGAATGGAAGCTTGAGCGGAGTCCGGGAATACCAGAACATATATTCAAATATGTGCTCTGGGCATTTTAACTAGCAATTGATGGTTTTCTGCATTGCCGACCGGTAATATCCATAGACGACACTCATGTCTATGAAAAGTATGATATTAAGTTGTTGATCGTCGTTGCAGTAGATGCTAATGGAAGTATATTTCCCTTAGCTTTTGCTATTTGTGCCAATGAAAGCCAAGAGATGTGGACACTATTTTTGAACCACTTGAAAGAGCACGTTATCAAATAGCGTTCAGGTATTTCTCTAATATCTGATCGGCATGGTGGTATTTTAAGTTCTGTATAGAATTTGTGTGCATGGAAGGAACCGTATGCCTACCACCATTACCGTGTGAGGCATCTGAAGGCTAATTTTTAGAAGGTATATCCCAACAAGGATTTGCATGATTTAATGTGGATGGCTGCAACAGATCACCAAGAGTGTAAATTCAAGAGGCGCATGGAATCTATCAAGCAGGAAGACGAGGGAGCCTATCGTCGGTTGATGCGATATGAGCTTGACAAATGGACTTTGCATACGTATGGTGGCAGAAGATGGGGAATTCTGACTACAAATGTGTCAGAGTCTTTCAACGGGTTATGAAGTCTGCACGTGGATTGCCTGTCACAGCCATGGTGCGGATGTCATTCAAGCAGATGGCGGAGAGGTTTGTTGAAAGGGCTAGAGGTGCATCTTCATTGATAGAAAGGGGTGTTGAATTTATGCCAGTGCCAATAAAAAGATTTGAGAAATATAGGCGTCGAGCACATTGACATTCATATTTATAGTATTGCAATGAGCGAAATATTTTTGAAGTTCGCACCGCTATCCATCAAAACTGGGGGAATAATACACACACCGTAAATAAAGCCGAAAGGTTATTATCTTGTGGGAAATGGTCCATCTACCACATATCGTGCTCACATGCCATCAAGTACTTTCAACATACAGGTTTAGGGCCAACCAACTACGTTGATAACGAATATAGTATTGTTGCATACTTAAACACTTATAGTGGGCAGTTGCAGCCAGTGGGTGCTGAGCATTATTGACCGCCGGAACCATTTAAAATGGTGTGTAACAAGGACTATGTATGTCAATGACAAGTGCAAAAACGAACGCGTATACGGAACCAAATGGATGTTGGTGATACCGTTTATGCGGGCAAATGTGGAATATGCTCGCAAACAGGACACGACCGTCGTAAATGTCCTTCAGCTGGTTTGGGTGGCGGTGGTAATCTAGCTCTTGGTGGAAGTTCATCTAATATGTCCAACTATCAAGGATACACGTAGTGTTTTGTTTCCGTAATGTGGTTGTAATAAGTGTATGTACTTGTTTATCTTGCAGAATGTATGAAATAAAATTATGTTTTCATTGCTGTTAAATCTTATTGATATTTAACATTAATACTTCAGTACAACAATCTAACATAAACCCATTTTAAAAAAAACAAAATTGTTTTGCCGACCTGAGAAAGCTGATCGCCTGCAAAAGCTATCTTCTGAAAAAGTTGTATTGTACCCGAAAGAATCTTTAACACGCGAAGCATAGTGCGGTGAAATACTATATTATGTGGGTTATCTTGTCGACATAAAAAGCTGCTCACCTGCAAAAGCTAACTTCTAGAAAAGCTGTATTGTACCCGAAAGAATCTTTAACACGCGAAGCATAGCGCGGTGAAATACTACGTTATGTGTGTTGTCTTGTCTACTTGAAAAGCTACTCATCTGCAAAAGCTATCTTCTGGAAAAGTTATTTTGTACCTGAAAGAATCTTTAACACGCGAAGCATAGCGTGGTGAAATACTACATTATGTGGGTTGTCTTGCCTATAAATAACTAGCGCATTTTAGTTATTATATGCGCTTAACCAAAACAAATAGCAAAACTTTTCATAAAATGTTCATTTTTCTTGCATTAACAAATGTCTGGACGCAATGATCAACCAAGGTGCTATTGTGGAAAACGTGCGATTTTGAAGGCATGTTTGTCCGATGGTAATGTTGGGCGCAGATACTGGATGTGTCAACAATTGTTTGGACGCAATGACAGAAATTTTTGTATGTTTGAGGAATGGTATGATGAACCCATTAACCAGGAATACTACAAATCATGTTTGTGGTATGTTTGGAATATGAACGGTGAATACCAACGCCAGATCTCTGAAATACAACGAGAAATTGCGGCAGTGCAGGAGAAACTAAAATGGAAGAGAAATTTAAGTGGTTGGAGCAGAGAATAATAGGCAGTAGTGACTAAACAAACACATGTATGTGTTGAGTATAGTATTTTATTTTTATGTTTTCCGTGTCATGTATTTTCATTAGTTGTAGTGAATTTAAATTATGTTAAGTTACTATATTTGTGTTTGTGTTGTAGTATTAAAATAACGAAGAACCGGAAAAATAAAATATAATGCGCATATAATGTAAACAATAAAAATTGTTGCTATTATTTACTGAATGTCATATGTACATAAAATACAAAAAAACTCAATGTGTCCCACATCTTGTATGCTTTAATGCAGATGTTGGCCTGAGGCGCATCCCATCCCGCTCGGCTACGCTATGAGGATCATCCTCATCATGTCGCCTCTTAATCGGAGGATACGCTGTAGCATGATCGTCAGTAGGGCTGATAGGCTCAGTAGAAAAGGCCATCGGTCCAGCAGTAACCTACAGATTAATAAGATATTTTAGTATATGAAATATATATTAGTAATGCACGTGTTAAGTTACAAAAATTTAAATTGTCTTACTATGGTCTCGTCGGGATCCTGAATATAATCATCCATCGCAGCCACGTCAGTATCGCACAAAGTGGCCTCCATGACGGACGAGGATGAAGCCTTAATAAAAAAACATAAAGATATTTATGGCTAATCAATGAGATAAAAACAAATTTAAATTTAATGGTAATACAAACATACCTGCGCCTATGAAGATCCCCAGCATCCCTCGATGATGAGCCATAACTCAATCGGCGCCCACTATCCACATCTCATGTCGGCCGATCATCAGCAACGGTCGATGGGCCTGGAAGATCAGGAAAATACTGATCCCAATCCTCTCGCGTAATGGTCGTGCCCACGATCAACAATGGAGCTGACGGGGTCACCTGCGAAGTCCATGGAGTGAGCTGATCAACTCTAACATCCTCAATAGGTTCCTCAACGTCCCCTTGCTGGGGACCACCTCCTCACTGACCCCCATGACCTCGTGGGACACCCCTACCTCACAGGGCACGCCTGCCACGTCGACCACGTTCCGGCTCCACTGGGGCCCCACGATGGTACTGATCTGGCGCCACATAATGAGCCTTGTATCCTAAGCGATCATCATCTCGGGCTCGCCTCAATGTATGGGAAGCCAGATCGGTAACCTGCTGGCCATACTCGTGCAAAGCGGCTGCTCCCTCTCCGATATACCGCTGCATCTGCAGTCCCAACTGGTGGAACCGATGTAGGCCAATAGCCTGCACAACAGGTAAAATATAAACTACAGAATGCTAGGTTAACGTTATAAGTAAGTATACCAAATAACATACCAGTGCCTCGCCTCCCGGCGTAGGGAACGTACCAACCGCCAGCGCGATAAATGGGATTCCTGACGAAAAGTCGGGTAACGCTGCAGTACCAACCCATATAATCATGCTCACTATCCGTCCGGTCGGGGGGGGGGGGATCAGGTCAAGTCGTCGGTCCCAAGTATTGATCTGCACCTCTAGCCATGTCATATATGTCTGGTCCACCCTGGAACGATCATTTTGCTGGTAATGTGTGATATGCCAGGCTGGCTGTGGTGGTACAAGCTGCGGGCGGCCAAACTGGCAAAGTACTCGTTCAGTGGCATGATGCTCCACAATATCAAGGCACATCAACGGGACGGAAGAGCTCCACATAATTCGGCCGACCGAGCAATAATCGGGCAAACCAGCTATTAGCTCGTCGATGTATGGCCTCCAAATGAACTATTAAGTAACAACAGAAAACGTGAGTATATGCAACACATATGAAGCCAGGCCAAGTAAACTTAGGTATACATTTACCTGTGCGCCCTTCAGCAAATCCAACAAATCCCTGCACAAAGGGAGATTATGTCGATCCTCGTACTCTCGTCCATATCCTCACCTATCAACCCACCTCCTAGCTAGAGGGAGAAACAGAGGTGGTGCACCCGGAGCTAAGGGTGGTAGAGGTGGCTGCAACTGCATGAACCGCTCCCAGACCCAAACCTAATATACAAAGTGGATGTAACCTTTAAGGTATATATTTACTGGGTATGTTATAATTAATAGAGTATTCGACTATGTTTTCACCTGTAGCAGCGGCAAAAATCCACCAACGTCATGCTGGGTGCCCATGCTCGGCCGACACATCTGCCTATACAAGTAATCGAGAAAAGCAGCACCCCAGCTGTAATGATGTAAATCATCTAGCCGCTCAAGATGATGAAGAAATCTCAAGCTGACTAGGTTCCCCGAAGTGTTCGGGAACAAAACCCCTCCAAACATAAGGAGCAACAGCAACCTCGTGTACCGGTGAATATGAAGCTCCGGTGTATCATCTGTGTTGTCAGCGTGCAATGCCTCCAAATGCTGCCGGACGGGCGTCAACTGCAGACGACTGGCCCCAATCAATGCAGTCTCATTAGGTGGCTGGTAACTGGTGAGCCGCTGCAGCATCTCCATGTGCAAACCCGTATACTCTCTGATGGCATTCGTCAAAACAACAGGGTGTTCATCAACGGGCAGCCCATACAGGACCTCCACGTCCTGAAGCGTGATAGTGGCCTCGCCAATGGGTAAATGGAATGTGTGCGTATCCGGTCGCCATCGCTCTATCAGGGTCATGATCAATGACCAATCCAACTGCAGCCTTCCGATCTCCACAATCTTATAAAAACCCGTATCCTGGAGGCGTCTGACTATACGGGGATGGAGAGGGTGGTCCCTGAAAAAGCCCCACATATCTTCTACTCTCCTGGTGCGAAACGTCTGGGCCAGTAACTATCCCTCCCATATGTGGGACGACCTATGATCGCCCTGTAACAACAGTAGCTCCAGCCTGGCAGGTCCGGGATGCAAAGGCGGAACCTCCATGTCGTCTACTATAAATTAAACAATATTAATTATATTATTTTACTTTGATATGTTAGTTTTATTATTTTACATGTTAGTTTTATTATTTTATATGTTTATTTGTAAATTAAATAATTAATTTTTATAATTATACAAAATTTAATTATTAAATATTCACATATGGGTTCCAGGCTCGATATTTGAGGCCCAGTAGCACCAAGGTATCGTGAATTCTTGTGTTCATGATGAGAAACTTTTTCTGATTTATCACTCAACATGTCTGTTATTTTAAATGTTAGTTTATTGTTTATATGTTAGTTTAATATTGTATATGTTAGTTTTATTAATTTATATGTTAGTTTTATTATTTTATATGTTAGTTTTATTATTATATATTTTTGTTTATGACTCACTTATTTTTGACCATAATAAAATTAATTTTCATAATTATACAAGATGTAATTATTAAATATTCACATATGGGTTCTGGGCTCGATATTTGAGGCCCAGTAGCACCAAAGTATCCTAAATTCTTGTGTTCACGATGAGAAACTTTTTTCGATTTATCACTCAACAGGTCTGTTATTTTAAATATTAGTTTATTATTTATATATTAGTTTTATTATTTTATATGTTAGTTTTATTATTATATATTTTTATTTATGACTCAATTATTGTTGACTATAATAAAGTTTAATAAATAATTTTTATAATTATACAAGATTTAATTATTAAATATTCACATATGGGTTTCAGGCTCGATATTTGAGGCCAGTAGCACCAAGGTGTCCTGGAAATATTGTTATTTTCTCATACTTAATCCGGAAAATATTGTTGTTTTCTCATGTTATTTTCTTACGATCGTTGACTAGAATTGGACAGAGTTTGTGTTTGAACTATCAGCTTTTTTGACGTACTTTTAGATATAAGAGATACTTAAATGATTAATTTCAATAACTACAAGGATACTACGCTAAAGGGTACTACATTTTACTACGCTAAAAGGGCACTACATTACAAATACAAGCACTACATTAGGCCACAAGATACCACTAGAGGGAACTAAAGTAACAATTTATCTATTTTACTAGTCTTTAAGTAAATAAATAATCTAAACCGGATAAAAATAATAAATAAATTTAATCACAAAACATTCACGAAAATACATATACCACAGTAAAAAGTAATTTTTCTATTTTTACTAATTTTATTAGCACACTAATATCATAGTCTGGATAAAAATAACAAATTAGTTAAATCGCAAAACAATCACAAAACAACATAGAACACATTACAAATAACTATTATGCATTTTTATACGAGTTTTAACAAAAATTAAGTCGGAATACCTTGATTTAAGATTTTTGAAAAGTTGAAAATTTGGTGATTTAGAGCCTAAACGAGCAACCCACTACGAGATAACGCCTTAGCTAGGATGTGGGACCGTGAATCTTTACTTTTTGTAGGACAGGTGAGCTCCACTCTAGCTTTTTTCGCTGACAATGGGAGGGGACCGCTTTAATTTTTTTTGTTTTAATGGGGGAGTTCTAGTTTGGTGGGGAAGGGAAGGGGCCGTTTTTTTATGTGGGTATAGCGTCGTTTATTAAGGCGCTATACTATAGCGCGGTAATAAAAGGCGCTATACCTTCCGTCTTTTCAAATTAACGTATAACGCCCTTTTAAAGGGCGCTATACCTTAACGGGCAAACGACCGTTAAGGTATAGCGTCCTTTTAAAGGGCGTTATATATATTTTGGTTACCATCTTTTTGTTCCACACATTTCGGTTGTCTCAGTCCAAAAAAATCACATTTCGATTTCGGACTCCTAAAAAACAACAGAGAAGTTAGACCACACACCCAAATCAAGAGTTTGAATATAAATTAAGGACTCAAATATTGAACAAATTCAATCGCTCTCACAAAAAGGTTCATGTGACTCCCAAGGTCGTATCATAAGCTTGTCCATAATATACGACTCGACTAATCTAAACTCGCCAAATCCAGGATCAAATAGGACTTTAATAGTTGTATGTAGGCTAAGGGACAAGTGGGATGTATTTAGAAAAATAGTGACTAAACTCCGTAAGCAATTTAATACAACACTTTTTGCATCTATCAAGTGCACACTTATCATAACTTAACTTCACATATAGTTCTACTCAATACACAAATAGCATGCCCAGTTGCATTTAAGCACTTTACTTACGTATATTCACTAGCCAAAAACAACTTAGTGCATTTGTTTATACAAGTAATTCTTTCTCTCAACTAGTGGGAGCACTTTTCTTGTACGCACATTTCAAGAAACATGGATGGGTTAATGAGAAGGTAAAGAAATACAAGAAGGGAAAGGATGCCATCCAGGCGAACCAGGTAATATAATGAACAAGACAAGAATGAGAAGTGTTATGAGTGTGGAAGGTATGGGCATGTTTAAGTTGAATGCCCAGATCTTAAAAGAAAAGTCTACAGAAGGTTTAGCAAAAACAAATCCTTCGGAAGTTGGAATGATGAAGATAGTTCAAAATACGAAGAAATAGCAAATATATACTTCATAACCATCCTGGAAAATGACATGAACAAATACTCTGGCTGCTGGACTAATGAAGATACATCAGACGATGAATGCAAGGAAATTACTGAAAACTGTTTCATGGCACGAGGTGAAACAAGCGAGGTAAGATCTTATAACTGTGATAGATATAATGAATTGCAAGACATTCTTTACCTTAATCTAAAAGATTCTTAAAAAATGTTGAATGTACTAAGGAGACTCAATAGGGAAAAGAAAGACTGGGAACTTAAGCTTGAAGTCTGTGAAATCAAAGAGATGTACTTCAAGATGAAGTTCAGGAATTGCAAATGCAACTAAATGGCATGCGCAAATCCACCAGTCACAGTTCAGTCAAGTCTAACCAGGCGACTTATAAGTCAACTGGAAAAGGACTGGCTAGAGCTGAGTCCACAGGTACTAACATAAGTGGTAGATCAAAAACTGGATCAACCCCTATGTGTCATTATTGTAGCATATTTGGACATAAATATTTGTTTTGTCGATTTCGTAAATCTAATATTTTAGGATGGATTTGGAAACCCAAAAATAATCCTGATCCTAGTAGAACTAGCCAACAAGGACCCAAGCAAGCTTGGGTACCTAAAAGAAGGTGACAATTCTATTTTGCAGGAACACCACAAAAAGAGCCGCAAAGGAAAATAGTATTTAGATAGTGCGTGTTCCAGTCACATGACGGGTGAAAAAAATCTGTTCAAAGAAGTCACAAAAATAAATGGTGAAAACGTCAAATTCGGGGATGATTCAAAAGGAAAAATAGTTGGTACCGGTACAGTTCCATTCGGAAATAATTGTGATATTGCAGAGGTATATCTTGTAGATGGACTCAACTACAATCTTTTGAGCATAAGTCAGCTATGTGATTCGAGATATGAAGTAAAATTCAAGAAAACAGAATGTGCATTGAGGATGAAACAGGTAAAACTATTCTTTCAGGAAAAAGGTATGGAAATGTTTATATTCTTGATGGTATTGAAATCTAGACAGTCATATTTGTCTAGCATCCATTTCTGACGATCCATGGCTTTGGCATAAAAAACTTGGTCATGCAAGCATGCATCTTATTGAAAAACTGTCCAAGCATGATTTAGTTATTGGTCTTCCCAAATTCAACTTTTCTAGAAATCATGTATGTGATGCATGTCAAATTGGTAAAAAAAACTAGAAACTCTTTAAAAACCAAGGATATAGTGTCCACTACCAAGCCATTGCAGTAACTTCATATGGACCTGTTTGGACCCACTAGAATTGCTAGCATTGGAGGTAAATGTTATGATTTTGTTATTGTTGATGACTACTCACGTTTTACATGGGTAATTTTCTTATCTCATAAAGATAAAGCTCTGAAATGTTTTGAGATTTTCTGCAAAAGAATTGATAGAGAAAAAGGGTATCTAATCAAAAACATCCAAAGCGTTCATGGAAGAGAGTTTGAAAGCAGATCTTTTGAAGAATTCTGTAATGATCAAGGGTATACCCATAACTTCTCATCCCCAAGATCACCCCAACAAAATGGAGTAGTTGAGCGTAAGAATAGAACTCTACAAGATATGGCAAGAACAATGGCATTAGAACACTCACTGCCAAGTCACTTCTGTACATAAGCAGTCAGTACAACATATCATATTCTCAACAAGTGCCTCATATGACCTATTTTGAAGAAGACTCCATATGAATTATAGAAAGGTAAGAAGCCAAATATTGGCTACTTTCACTCGTTCGGAAGTAAGTATTTCATTCACAACAATGGCAATGATAACCTTGAAAAATTTGACCCAAGGAGTGATGAAGGTATTTTTCTTGGTTATTCTATTAATAGTAGATCATTTAGAGTTTACAACAAACGTACATTATCTGTAGAAGAACCAGTTCATATTATATTCGATGAAAATAACTCTATGGTCGAGAAAGGAATTATTGCAGGTGATGAAGACACCAGCTAAGAAGTATCACAAACAAATAAACCACAGCAGTTGACTAATATCCTAGTTATAGTCACGGAGTCAACTAATGAACTTGTGATCAATCCTGCTGAACAACAAAAGGAGTCGACTACTTTTGCAGTTGGAACCCGACAGAATGAATGGAGAAGTGAACCTGAATATTCTCAAAAATTCATCATAGAGGATCCAAGCGAAGGAATGAAAACCAGAGAAAGTTGATGAAGACCTAAAGGACTCTAGCTGGATACAAGCCATGTAGTACGAACTTGATCAATTCGACAAAAACCAACTTTGGGAATTAGTTCCTAAGCTTGAAAATGCTACTGCAGTCGGAACAAAGTGGGTATTTTGAAACAAGCTAAACGAAGAATGAAAGGTAGTAAGAAACAAAGCCAGACTAGTAGCTCAAGGCTACTTACAGCAGGAAGGAGTCGACTATGATGAAACCATTGCACCAGTAGCACGGTTAGAATCAATTCGTATATTGCTTGCCTATGCATTTTTCAAAGGTTTAAACTATTTCAAATGGATGTCAAAAGTGCTTTTCTAAATGATTTTATTGATGAGGAGATATATGTAAAACAACCTCCTGGTTTTAAAAACTCACAATTTCCTTATCATGTGTACAAGCTAGCTAAAGCTCTTTATGGACTCAAACAAGCTCCTCGAGCTTGGTATGAAAGATTGAGTTCCTTTTTAACTAATCATGGGTTCACCAGAGATAAGGTGTATACTACTTTATTTATCAAGAGATCTACTGAAGGTACTTTTATTATTCAAATCTATGTAGATGATATCATATCTGGTAGTACTAATCTTCTTTTGTGAAAGGATTTTTCAAATCTCATGCAAAGTGAGTTCGAAAAAAGTATGATGGGAGAGCTGGCATTTTTCCTTGGACTACAAATCCATCAACAAGAAAGTGGAATATTCATCTGCCAAATCAAGTATTCAAAGGAATTGATTCAAAAATTTGAAATGAGCAATGCCAAATCAACTGGAACTCATATGAGTCTGTCTACAAGTTTAGACAAGGATGAACAGGGAAAATCAGTAGACGAAACCAAATATCGTGGAATGATTGGGTCTCTACTATATCTAACGGCTAGTCGACCAGATATCATGTTCAGTGTTTGTAAATGTACCAGGTTTCAGTCAGCTACTAAAGAGTCTCACTTAACAGCAGTAAAGCAAATTATTTGCTATCTCATTAGAACCACTGATGTCGCCCAAACTCACACCACAAATATAGACAGTGAGGCGGTCGAAGCAATATTAAAACCCAACGCAAGTCGGGGTCGAATTCTTAGGGAGTTAGAATTGGGATTAGGTATATATTTAGTGTAATTGTACGATATGCCTTAGATTACACTTTCACATTCTTGTTTGTTGTTTCTACTTCTACTTCAAACTATTGATTGCAATTATAAAACTAGAAAATAATATTTTTGATTTTGGTTGTTTTCCAAATGATAAAAGATCTAGGGTTGTGACTTCCACCTAAGTGGTTACCTAATGGGTTGTAAACTCTAGGGCAAGTTTAATTGGTTGGAGTTGTAATATAGCAATCACACGCAATTACCCACTCTTTACCTATCGGTAGTTTGAGTGATTTTGCCCAATTTGGCTTTCTCAAGTCCAAATGAATATTGCACAAAACAAGTGATAAATGCTCAAGTTATCTCTAGATTCAACCCCTTTAATTGGGGCTATTAAATTTTTGAGTTCACCCCAATTTCTTGTTAGCCAAATTTTCCTAGACTTAGTCTCTCTTTATCAAGTAGAGACTAAGTCAATTAGGAATGAATCAATGTTTGTAACCATTAATTCTTTAATTCAAGCAAGAACTAGGCTAAATATCACTAACCCAATCACAAACAAGTCCTAAATCAAACACCCATTAAATTCCCACACTAGGGTTGGGCGACAACCCTAGCTAGAAATTTAGCTACTCATGAAAAATGAAGAAATACAAGAAGAAATTAAGATAGAATGCATAATAATTGATTAGGGAAAGAAAATCTAATGTTTAGAAGCTAATCTAGTACAATATTACTCAAAACAGTAAAGAAAAGCGGCTCAGGTGCTCCCCAAAACAAAACTTACCCTAAAAATGACAAAAAGTTATATTTATACTAAGCTAAAAATATTTGACAAAAATGCCCCTGTGGAGGTTGTGCGGCCACACAATTCTGTGTGCGGTCCGCACTCTGAGCTTGACTGGTCAACTAGGCCTTCTGCGGTAGTATAAAGGTGGGATGCGGCCGCACTTCATTTGATTGTGCAGACCGCACAATTCTGAGTGCAGACGCATACTTGAACTTGGACTGGAACATGGCTCTCTGATTCTTCTCTTTTGCGGACCGCACAATTATGAGTGCGGCCACACTTGTCATCCTGCGACCGCACAATTATGGTGCGGTCCGCATATCTTCAGCCTACCCAAAAACTAACTCTCTGAATCTCCTCTTCTGCGGCCGCACAATAATTATGTGGTCCGCATACTCTGAAGGACGTCTGACAGTGATGTTTCATTGTTCTGCGACCACACACATTATTGTGCGGTCCGCACTGTGGGCCTTTTTGCCTTGTTTTGGTCCTTGTCCATTTTTGAATCCTTTATGAGTTGATTTTGACTTCTTTGGCTCGTCTCCCAATATTCCTGCACGAAAGCACATTTTATTAGTTCCCGAGAATACCTTTAAGCATTTGTGAGCTAAAATGCAAGTAAAAGAGAACAAATAAGCGGTCAAAATCTCTACTTATCAACTCCCCCAAACTTAAGCTTTTGCTTGTCCTCAAAGATTTAAGGCAATTCCCACCTCCACTAGAAAAAGAGATATTTCAGCTGGCCTAAGGTAAATCAATCACACATCAATTAGGACCAACAATTACCCACAAGACGTATGAATTATCAACAATAAGATGATTTGACTTTTTGAGTACAATAGTTCTAATGTAACACTAGAGCATCAAGAGTTGACTTTATTCATCAAGGAAGATCGCTCTTTTATGTAGGTCATTGTGGATCCCAAACTCCTCCTACTCTACTCTCCATTAGCATATCTCACTTTAGAATATAACACTCGATGCAAGGATTGTGAAAAGTTCGCTCATCTCTCTCAAAAGAATGTCACAAGTCCGGCTCTAAGTACCATAAGCTTGCCCATTATATAAATAACCACTAATGTAAGCTCACTCAACTTGAAATCATGTAGGGCTTTTGTGGGATGTAATGAAGGCTTTTGGACTAAGGTAGGACTTTTTGGAATAGAATGGTTTCATCTTTCCTTAAGCACTCTATTTTCTCTTCTTCCTTTTTTGCTCATAATTTGTCGACTCTTTGAGTCAATTCCTTTTTCCTCGGGGAAACTAAAGAGACGTAACGTCACTCTTTCTTGGTCATGACATTCATTTTTCTCCTTTTCTATTTACTCCATGCCTTTCATTATTGTTTTCTTTGAATCCTTTCAACTTTCTACCTTATTCACTTTCTTTTTGGCATTTTTCTTTTTGTTCTTTCTTTCTTTTCTTTGCCTTCCATTTTCTTCCTTTCTTTCTCTTCTTTGTATCTTTTATCACTTTAAAACTCCTCGTCTCTCCCCCAAACTTATGTTTTTGCCAATTGTTTCTCAAGAATGCTAAGGAAAGATTGGGTGCCAAGAAAGGGTCATTACAAAACGGATAAAGGCTTGTAACGTGGTTATTGAAAGAATAAAAAAAAAGGCTTAGGCTCAAATGGGTTGACTAGGGATATCACATTGGTAGGCTATGGAAGATTTCAAACTTCAAATCAGATCAAGGAGAGCCTACAATCATTTTTCAAGCCAAGCTACACTTAGAATTTCGCCTAGAAAAATATTCGGGGCAAGTTCTAGACTATTAGCACGGGAACTTGGACTTACAATTCAATATCTCCCCTTTCACGCTACTGGATTGCTAAAGAGAACGGAGTCGAGGGCCCACAACAACCCTAGTTAATATTGAGAATCACAAATAGCTCGACTGAATCACTCGATGACTGTTTAAGTCAACACAAGAGTCAACCGTTCACAACTAGAGCTATTTTATGCCAACAACTTTGTTTTTACCATACGGTCGGAGGTAAATATGTTGGTACCAAGTGAAGCATGCTTGAGACCCTTTTATTTATTATTACTATATTTTCCTAAACATAAAAGAAAAGGATTCAATCCCTTAGGAAGGTTGTCACGCCATCCATTATTGGGAAGAGCCACCCGATTCACACAAAATCTACCTTTGGAAAGAACCGTGGCATTAAGAAAACCAAAGGCTTATTGATCACTCAAACGTAAAAAGAAGCTAACAAATCAAAAAGAAACTACTAAAGTAAATAAGAAGTTATACTACTAAGAAAGATAAAGTAAAGAAGCTACGAAATAAACTACGAAAAGCAAGATAAATGAATATACAAACCGAAGTAAAATGAATATATACATAAGGGAGACTAAATATATACATCAAACAAAGGGGGAGAATATATACATACCAAAGAGAAAATAAAGATAAAGGAAAGAAATAGTATAAGACTTATTACATGCCACATGTCAATGTCAATCAATCAAAATAGACCACCCCCCGAATAAAAATAAGCATTGTCCCCAATGCTTAACAAAAATAAGAACAGGGAAGGGTAGAGAGTTAAGAGAACTCCCGATGTGGTCTCAGTCTGCATGGGATCTGCAGCACCCTCTCTCTCCTCTAGTTGTATCTCATAATCACATGGTTGAGAGACAATGGGCAGCTGGATCATCTCCTCAGCGGTGTGGGCAGTCGCAACCGACTCCTCAGACTGGCCGACTGCTATATGTGACGTCTCTGGTACTGCTGGTGCTACCTGTGCAGCTGGGTCTGAAGGTGCTCCCTCCATAAGTAAGTACAGTGGTAGATCTCCAGCATATGCAATTTTGGCAACCGCCTTTCTCAACTTGTCCATTGACCTCTTCGATGCCTGAGACTTCCGCATCTTCTTTGTTTGCTTTCCCAACTCTTCAATGACCTCCCCATGCGCCACTAGAGTCTCCATAATGGTCTTCTGGTTATCCAGAATCTTCTTCAATGTTTCCTCCCCTGACGGAGGTACCTGTGGTGCTGCTGGGGCTGCTGACTGTGCTGCAACAACACTTGATATGTCAGATAGCTTTGAAGTAGCTGCATGCATCCAGTTGTTGAGACTTGCTAATGTTTGGGAGACTCGCAGTGCCGTCTGTGGATAAGTGGATGAAGTTAGCACTGATAATGATGCTGGTGGTCTAGAAGGCGATAGTGGTGGCATGGCTTCTATCCCGGTGGAAGGACCGGCTGCTGTGGAAGGCTCAGCAGCTGAATCAGTAACTACTACCGCTGGTTCCCCAGACTGGCCAGCGGAGGTAGTTGCCTTACCCTTAAACATCGAGTGGTCAGCACCCTGCAGGTGGTACCATGAGAAAGGCTTCTTGGCCTTTACTTCTGTATCATATTGCCTCGGCTCCACCTTTTGATCTTTGAAGTATTCTGTGAGGAAGTTTGGGTACGGGTATGATCTCTCATCTTTTTGGACAGCTAATGTGATGTTGGTGGACATGATGGAACCAACATTAATCGGATACCCAGCCATAGTCGAAGCCACCAGGACTGCACGGAGAAGTAGGAGGTTGTTCTCATTTAGGAACGGATCAATACAGCCGCACACAAATGTTTGCCACCCTTTTGCTTCAAAGTTTAGGGTGGCCCGAACTATGGGAACCCCTGCTGTAAGCCACAGAGGTGCTGATCCTCGAATAGCCAACATCTTAGCTAGTCACGAGCGAGCTGCATCACCCATAGCTAGTTTTTTCAAGTATTGGACTGCCTCCACTTCTTCAAATCCCACATAAGAGTTCAAAGCACAGGAGTCGAATCAGATTTTCAGATTTTGCACTTTTGTCACCTTGGTATCCTTCTTAATGTGAGCCACATTGGCATAAAATTGTTTAACCAAGTGCTCATTTGCATCGAGGACGCTTTGGGTGAACCATTTCCATCCTTTTCTCTCCTGGAACAGTCTGAGGACATTTGGGTTGTGCTTGTCCAAATCCTTAATCAAGAATTGTCGCTCAAGAGTGAGCAATCTTTGGGACCACTACACTCTAAATCTTTTGAAGGCAGTCAAGTTGACAAATCTGTCTTCCTACATCTCCCTACTCCTCGACCTCTCTAACCCTCCCCCCCACTATAGTATCACCCCCTCTACCATCGTCCGGGACATCATCATCAATATTGATTGGTGCAGCCAGGGCATGTGAGGAAGAGGGATTAGAATCTGGGCTACCCTCTTCCGAACCTTCAGAAGAACTAGCAGCGGAAGATGACTCATCTACCAAGTAGAATCTACACGGGACTTGTTGTGATTGGGCTTCCGGCTGTGCTTGCACGGAGTTACCCTCATAAGCTTCCCCAGATAGGAGATACTCACTAGTCTCGAAGGGTTCAGGAGCTCTGTTGGAGGTTGGTTTCTTGCCTATGGTCCTCTGAATGGCAAGTGGTAGGTTACTCTTGCCTCGCCCTCGGCCTCGGGAGGGTTCTACCCTCCCTTTTGGTGAATCTCCTTTACCACGTGATCTAACCATCGTCTGCAATTCATAACAATAAGAATCAGTTAGAGATCAGGTTCATAGGACACAGATATATGCATGATAGTTGCAGGCCGGTTGTGGAAAAACAGAAGAGGCAGTACGGACCGTACAAAAATGAGTGCGGCCACACTACAAAGTGCGGACCGCATAAATGTGAGTGCGGCCGCACAACCAAAAGTGTGGACTGCATAATTTTGAGTGCGGCCGCACAGCCCCAAGTTCAAAATATTGGGTTATCTGATCATTCATTAGTGCGGACCGCACAATTTTGAGTGCGGCCGCATAGCCCCAGGTTCAGAATACTGGGTTCTCTGATCATTCATCAGTGCGAACCACACAATTTTCCTGCGGACCACACAATTTCACTACGGATCACATAGTTTTGAGTGTCGTCCGCACAATTCAAGCACATATAAGCCCAAAGTTAATGGACTGCGGACTGCAAAAATATGTGCGGCCGCACAATTTGAATTTCACGGGCAATAAACTAGGGTTCATGCAATGTTTCACAATTTAGACATGGTTTGCACAAATTGACAAGCTTAGTGGTCTACCCAGTCCCTAATTAACACATACGAGGCTAACCACATGATTTTGAAGAACATATTAAGTGCATTTGACATTTATAGGCCTAAAAATAACTAAGCTAATCAAATAAAACAAGAACACAAATTAAGAAGAAAGAACAAAAATCTAACATGGATTGAACATACCAGTAGTGAATGATGCAGTTGAGAATCTAACTTGATGAAATGAGAGAAGGTTTAGAGCTAATGGGGTATGCACTGTTCTTGCTTAGGGCTTGAGATTTCAGAGAGTGTAAAGTGTGAAAAGCCCTATTTATAGGTTGACCCGTCGAGCCCAGAAATTACCTGAGTGCGGACGCATAATTTTGAGTGCGGTTCGCACTCCTTACATGTACCTTGGAAGAATTTCTGCGGTCCGCACAAGAGTGAGTGCGGCCGCAAAATTTGTGCGGACCGCACAATTGTTTGTGCGACCGCAAATTGTTAAGGAAATTTTACAAGCCAAACTTCAGAGACCATGTATTTTGATCTTCCAGTTGTGCGGCCGTAGAGTGATTGTGCGGTCCACATAATTTTGGTACGGTCCGCACTTTTGTGACACTTAGCTAATCTTTCTTGCATAGCCCCTGCAATGCACACCCATTCCTGCATACATTCCAAAACTAGTTAGCACAAAACAAAGCTATCTAATAAAGAAGAAAAGCAAGAAAAAGAAAAAGATACATGGGTTGCCTCCCAGAAGCGCCTGATTTAACATCACGGCATGACGCAGATTACCAATCATTTGAAATGAAGAACCGCCACCATGTGGCCATCATCAACCTTGCCAAGATAATATTTAACCTGGTGCCCATTGACTTTAAATACTTCATCATTCTTATTTTTCAAATCTAGAGCACCAAAGGGGGTTATATTCACCACTTCAAAGGGGCCGCTCCATTTTGACATTAACTTGCCCGGAAACATCCGTAACCGGGAATTGAACAATAGCACAAGATCACCCTCTTTAAATTCCTTGAGGTGGATGTACTTGTCATGAAGGTACTTCATCTTCTCCTTATAAAGAGACGAGCTTGTGTAGGCATGATATCGGAATTCATCAAGCTCATTCAATTGTGACATCCTTAGATTTGTCGCGACATCCCATTCAAGGGTCAACTTCTTCAAAGCCCATATGGCCTTATGCTCAAGTTCTACCGGAAGATGGCATGCCTTCCCGAACACTAACCGGTATGGAGACATCCCGATCGGTGTTTTGTAGGCCGGTTTATAAGCCCAAAGAGCATCATCAAGTTTTCTTGACCAATCCGTCCGGCTGACATTGACCGTCTTTAACAAAATACTCTTTATCTCCTGGTTGGAGACTTTAACTTGTCCGCTTACTTGAGGATGGCAGGGGTTGATACTTTGTGAGTGACACCATACTTTGTGAGTAAGGTATCAAAAGCCTTGTTGCAAAAATGCGAACCTCCATCACTAATAATGGCTCTTGGGGTATCAAACCTCGTGAAAATATTGTTTTTCAAGAATGCCACCACACTCCTTGCTTCATTGTTGGGCAAAGCAATGGTCTCAACCCATTTAGATACATAATCCACCACAACTAGAATGTAGGTGTTCCCACAAGAGCTAACAAACAGACCCATAAAATTAATACCCCACACATCGAAGATATCTATCTCCAAAATGGTGTCGAGAGGCATTTCATTCTTCTTTGAGATCCCACTGGCCCTTTGGCATTCATCACACCGCTTGACAAGCTCACTAGCATCCTTGTAGAGAGTAGGCCAATCGAATCCACAACTCAAAACTTGTGCCGCCGTTCTTGCTCCACCATGGTGACCAACATACGGTGAAGAGTGGCAAGCCTCAAGAATACCCATTTGTTCTTCCTCCAGCACACATCGTCAGATCACACTATCGGTACATATTCGAAAAAGATACGGCCCATCCCAATAATAGTCAAGGCAATCCCGTTTGAGCTTCTTCCTTTGGTTTGAAGAGAACTTATTCGGTATAATGCCACTCACAAGATAGTTTTCTAACTCGGCGAACCGTGCCATCCCGGTCATTAAAACGACTAGGATTTGCTCATCGGGAAATGAATCATTGATCTCAAGGCCGTCATGTGGCCTCCCCTCTTCCTCCAATCGGGATAAGTGGTCCGCCACTTGATTCTCGCTACCCTTGCAGTCTTGAATCTCTAGATCAAACTCTTGCAATAGAAGCACCCACTGCATTAGTATTGCTTTAGAATCTTTCTTGCTCATCAAACATCAGAGCGCCGCATGGTCGGTGTGAAAAATCACCTTTGTACCTATCAAGTATGGGCGAAACTTTTCCATAGAAAAAATAATAGCAAAGAGCTCTTTTTCGGTCACTGTGTAGTTGAGTTGGGCATCATTCATGGTCTTACTAGCATAATAGATCGGATGGAAGATTTTGTTGATACGTTACCCTAAAACTGCTCTGACCGCCACATCACTAGCGTCACACATGAGCTCAAAAGGCAAGCTCCAATCCGGTGCAGTAATAATAGGAGTAGTAGTCAACTTGAACTTGAGCAATTTTAATACCTTTATACAATCCTCATTGAAATGAAACTTGGCATCCTTCTCCAAAGGTTTACACAAGGGGTTCACCACCTTAGAAAAGTCCTTGATGAATCGGCGATAGAACACCGCATGACCCAAGAAGCTCCTCACTCCCTTCACGGATGTAGGGGGAGGGAGTTTGGAGATCACCTCAATTTTGGCCTTGTCGATCTCAATACCCTGCTTTGAAATTTTGTGGCCGAGGACTATGCCTTCTTCGACCATGAAGTGACATTTCTCCAAATTCAAAACCACGTTTGTCTCCTCATATCTTGCCAAGACCTTATCCAAGTTGTTCAAGCAATCATTGAATGAATTCCCCACCACATAGAAATCATCCATAAAGAGCTCAAGAATATCCGCTACCATGTCGGTGAAGATGGCCATCATACACCGTTGAAAAATCATCGGTGCATTGCATAACCCATATGGCATCCGCAAGAATGCGAAAGTACCATAGGGACAAGTGAAAGTAGTCTTTTCTTGGTCCTCGGAAGCAATGAAAATTTGATTGTAGCCGGAATATCCATCAAGGAAATAATAAAAAGTTCGTCTGGCTAACCTGTCAAGCATTTGATCAAGAAATGGAAGTGGAAAATGATCGTTTTGAGTGACTTTGTTGAGCTTCCAATAGTCCATGTACTCTCTCCACCCGGTCACCATTCTTGTAAGAATCAATTCGTTCTTGTCATTGGTGACCACAATCATGCCCCCTTTCTCTGAGACACATTGCACCGGAGAGGTCCACGAGCTGTCGGAAATGGGGTAAACTACCCCGACATTCAACCACTTTATGATCTCCTTCTTTACCACCTCTTGTATTGCTTCATTTAACCTTCTTTGATGTTCAATGGAGGGTTTGGCATCCTCCTTCAAAATAATCTTGTGCATGCAAATCCGCCAGTGTCCATCCTATAGCTTTCTTCCTTTTTTGAAGCACTGCCAAAGTAGAATCTACCTGCATGTTAGTCAAGCAAGAGGAAAGAATAACAGGTAAAGTAGAATATGGTCCAAGAAACTCATACTTGAGATGTGAAGGCAATGGCTTGAACTCCAAAGTGGGAGGCTCCTCGATCGAGGGCTTTGTTGGAGGAGTCTTCCGGTTCTCAAGATCTAAGGATAATTTTTGGGGTTCATAAGTATACGATCCCATTCCTTGTAATGCATTTACAAATTCCACATAGTCATCCTTCTCGTCATCATCATTATTAAGCAATACGGCCTCCAAAGTATCATTAACATTCATCATGGCACTAGCATCATCAACAATCACCTCGATGACTAAGTCTACAAACGAACAAACTTCGTTGCTATTCGGTTGCCTCATAGATTTGCACACATGAAAAATCACCTTTTCATCGCCCACCCGAAAGATGAGCTCACCGGCTTCCACATCAACAAGAGCCTTTCCCATAGCAAGGAAAGATCTACCCAAGATAATAGGTGCCTCATAGTCCACTTTGCAGTCAAGAGTCACAAAGTCCGCCGGGAGGATGAACTTATCAACACGAACCAACACATCATCAATAATACCCATTGGTCTCTTCATAGTATGATCTTCCATTTGTAACCTCATAGAAGTGGGTTTTGGTTTCCCAATTCCCAAAGTTTTGAACACCGAGTAGGGCATCAAGTTGATACTCGCCCCTAGATCACATAGAGCTTTGGCAAAGTCGGCGCTTCCAATAGTGCAAGGGATTATGAAAGCACCGAGATCTTCCAATTTCGGAGCCATTGAGTGCACAATAGCACTCACTTTATGTGTCATCTTGATAGTATCACAATTCATTGATCTTTTCTTTGTCACCACATCTTTCATGAACTTTGCATAACCGGGCATTTGTTCTAACGCCTTAACCAATGGCACATTAATGGATAAGCTCTTCATCATGTCAATAAACTTCTTGAATTGGTTCTCACTATTTTGCTTGGCGAGCCTTTGAGTGTATGGAGGAGGAGGACTTGGCATTGGTAACTTAGCCTTTGGTACTACTGGTTCCGGTATGTCAATCACGTGCTCCCTAGACGGGTTCACCTCTTCTTGCGTCTCCTCCACATTTTCATCAATATCAATTCTCACTTCGTCATTAGCTTGAACCATATTGCTTGGAATTTCATCTTCTTAAACCACAACATCATCATCCATAATTCTTCTTTAATTTGAAGTGGTTGCATCTCCACCTTTTCCACTTCTCGTAGTCACGACCATAGCATGTCCAGTATTATTCCCACCCTTTGGGTTCACCACCGTATCACTTGGTAGTGCCCCCTTAGGACGAGTGTTCAATGCTTATGAGATTGAAGTTGAGCATCAGAGTCGGCATTTTTTCCATCATTTGTTTGAATATATTTTTAATCCGTCCCATCTCGTCGTTAGAAGAGCTCAGGCCTTGAGAAGGATAGGGAGGTGGATTGATCGGTTGTTGGAACATTGGGGGCCTTTGAAAACCCGACCCCCGGTTGTTGTTGTTGTTCCACCCTCCTTGATTACCTCCCCAATTACTTTGATTGTTGCCACCCTAATTGCCTTGGTTTCCTTGATTATTCCAATTGCCTTGATTATTATTATTTCTCCAATTGCCTTGATTGTTGTTGCCACCACTCCAATTGCCTTGGTGGCCTTGGTTGTTCCAATTTCCTTGATTTCCTTGTGATCTCCATTGTTGTTGATTTTGAGCATTGTTTCTTTGACCTTGATAATTGTTGACATATTGCACTTCTTCTTCTTGCTCATTATACTAATCACCTTGGTCATACCCACTATCATCTTGCATGAATTATTTCGGACGTCTTTGCCCTTGTTGACCTTTTTGCCGTCTCTTGTTCATCATCATATTGATGCCTTCCATCGCATTCACTTGTTTCGTCCTCTGAACTTATTGCAGCTGAGCTTTGGCCAGTTGGTTCATTGTGGTTGTTAAGTCTGCGATAGCTTGCCCATGATCATGTAGTTCCTTGTGTAGGTGAATGACATTGGGGTCACCTTGCGGAATATTGGCCCTACTTTGCCATGCCGATGAGGTATCCGCCATCTCATCCAAAATTTCACAAGCTTCGGCATAAGGTGTGTTCATGAAGTTACCGCCAGCGAGTTGATTTACCACACATTAATTTGTTGTGCTGATCCCCCTATAGAAGGTTTGTTGGATCATGGCCTTGACATATCATTATTCCGGCACTCTTTAACCATGGTACGATATCTTTCCCAAATCTCGTGCAATGGCTCATTGGGCTCTTGCTTGAACGCTAGAATTTCATCCCGTAGTGTAGTCATGTGCCCCGGAGAGAAGAATTTGGCAATGAATTTTTCGGCTAACTCATCCCATGTATAGACGGAATGATTGGGCAATCTCTCTAGCCAGTCCAATACTTTTCCCCGTAAGGAAAAGGGAAATAGCCTCAACCTCAGTGCGTCCTCAGAAACATTGGTTTGCTTACTCCCCTAACAAGTATCGACGAACCCCTTGAGATGCTTGTAAGCATTTTGATTTGGAGCCACAGTGAAGAATCCCCATTGCTCAAGTAGTGTAAGCATCACGTTGGTAATTTTGAAGTTGCCCGCGCAAATGCGAGGCGGGACTATAGCACTTGCATAACCCTCGTTCGGCAACACCCGGTGCGCTGCAGCTCTTGGTGGGGGTGGGGAAGGGACGGGAACATTATCATGAGGCAGTCGAACTCGCCTATTTTCCTGAGGTTCGGGAAGAAGCTCATCTCATTGATCATCGTCCACTTTCTCCCCCAATGGCAAATTACCAATGGGCTCGTTGTTGAGAGCCATTCTCATACCTATAAGCAATTCAAAAACAAAATTAGTGACTCGGAAGGAAAAGAAGACAAATCACACAAAAACCTAGATATATAGCAAAATCTGTTTAACTCCCCGGCAACGACGCCAAAACATTTGATGTCGCCCAAACTCACACCACAAATATAGGTAGTGAGGCGGTCGAAGCAAAAATAAATCCCAACGCAAGTCGGGGTCGAATCCTCAGGGAGTTAGAATTGGGGCTAGGTATATAATTAGTGTAATTGTACGATATGCCTTAGATTACACTTCCACATTCTTGTTTGTTATTTCTACTTCTACTTTAAACTATTAATTGCAATTATAAAACTAGAATACAATATTTTTAGTTTTGGTTATTTTCCAAATTATAAAAGATCTAGGGTCATGACTTCCACCTAGGTGGTTACCTAATGGGTTGTAAACTCTAAGGCAAGTTTGATTGGTCGGGGTTGTAATATAGCAATAGCACACAATTACCCACTCTATACCTGTCGGTAGTTTGAGTGATTTTACCCAATTTGACTTTCTCAAGTCCAAATGGATATTGCACAAAACAAGTGATAAATGCTCAAGTTATCTCTAGATTCAACCCCTTTAATTGGGGCTATTAATTTTTTGAGTTCACCCCAATTTCTTGTTAGCCAAGTTTTCCTAGACTTAGTCTCTCTTTCTCAAGTAGAGACTAAGTCAATTAGGAATGAATCAATGTATGCAACCATTAATTCTTGAATTCAAGCAAGAACTAGGCTAAATATCACTAACTCAGTCACAAACGAGTCCTAAATCAAACACCTATTAAGTAGCCACACTAGAGTTGGGCCACAACCCTACCTAGAAATTTAGCTACTCATGAAAAATGAAGAAACCCAAGAAGAAATTAAGATAGAATGCATAATAAATGATTAGGGAAAGAAAATCTAATGTTTAGAAGCAAAGCTTGTATAATATTACTCAAAACAGTAAAGAACAAGTGCCCAGGTACTCTCCCAAAACAAAACTTACCCTAGAAATGACAAAAAGTTTTATTTATACTAAGCTAAAAATATCTGACAAAAATGTCCATGCGGAGGTTGTGCTGCCGCACAATTCTGTGTGCGGTCCACACTCTGAGCTTGATTGGTCAACTGGGCCTTCTGCGGTCACATAAAAGTGGGATGCGAATGCACTTCATTTGATTGTGCAGAACGCATAATTCTGATTGTGGTCGCACACTTGAACTTGGAATGGAACATGGCTCTCTGATTCTTCTCTTCTGCGGACTGCAGAATTATGAGTGCGGCCGTACTTGTCATCCTGCGGCCACACATCCATAGCTAAATTCCTCAATCAATCATCATAAGACAACCCAAAGACTTCATTCATAAATACCTCCAGATTTTCTCCACCGTGTCGGTAAAAATAGTTATCTTACACCTTTAAAGGTCGATGTTGTATTGTATAATTCGAATGGCATCCTCTTAAATACAAAGATACCATAGGAGCAACTGGACGTCATTTTCTTCTGATCTTTTAGATCTATAACAATCTAATTGTAGGCCAAGTAACCATCAAGGAAACAATAGTACTCATGTTGGGCTAACCTGTCCATATCTGGTCAATGAAAGTAAGGGAAATGTGACCCTTATGGGTCGCCTTGTTGAGATTCATATAGTCAATGCATATCCTCCAGTACATCATCGTTCTAGTGGGTATCAACTCATTTTGATCGTTCGCTACAACCGCTATTTCTTTATTTCGGTACACTTTGAAATAAACTCATGCTTTCGCTGTCAGAGATGGGAGAAATGATCCCAGCATTAATCTACTTCATAATTTCCTTCTTCATCACTTCTTTCATGATGTGATTCAACCTTCTTTATTGTTAAACACTAGGTCTGTGTCTATCTTATAGGAAACTTTTATGCATATAAAAGGATGTACTATTCTCATAATGTATGCAATGGTCTAGCCTATGGCTCACTTCTGCTCCCTGAGCACTCACAACTACTTGTATTCCTGTGCATGAGATAGACCAGATGATATTATTACTAATAGAGTTTAAAAATTATCCTAGTAGGCATAACACAAGTGTGATGGTAAGGGCTTGAGTTTCAATTTTGGAACATCCTCAATAGATGGCTTGGGTGGTGTCAATGCCAATGGTTTGTCAATATCCTCAAACGCCTTCAACCCGTCAACATAGTGACATGTCATGTGAGGATTTTCACTAACTCTTCCATTACTCATCTTCGCCCACCTCTTTATCACCTAACAAAGCCCTTTCCAAAGGATCTTCAGAGATTATGTATGGTGCTACGCTTGTAATACTATCATTCAAAATTATAATCAAGTTTTCATGTGAGATGATACTTTGAGTTCTTAGTACATATTGAAAGCATCTACTCTATCACCTACTTTCACGATCATTTGTCCTTCACATATCAATAATTGATAGTCTAGTCGCTAGTAACAATTCCCCCAAGATAAATGGGACTTCTTGATCAGGCTCATAATCTAGGATGATTAAATCAACTAGAATATGAATGTCCAACTTGGACAAATACATCTTCAATCAAACCATCGAGATTAGCTAAGGATCTATCTGCCACTAGCTGGTGTTTTTAGCACTAGAAAGTTGTCTCATTTATCACTCTAAATTGCCAATAGTTGTAGCCTAATTCTGATTATCAGCCAAAATCTTCTTGAGCATCTCCTTAATATTATTCAACGTTTTTGTGGACTAATCTACCTATGGTGGTAGAAACTGTTGGTGTTGACCTTGTGGTCTGAACTGGTTTTGAGCTCCCCAACTTTGTACCAATCTGACTGATCATTTGAAATCTAGCATTTTATTTTGTGATTTGAGACCTTGAATAGTTCTATATGATGTATTACGACTTGTGTCTATGGTTAGTTTTGATTTTCCTAGAGGTTTGGGATTTGGTTTGGAAGAAAAAGTCATATTATGGAAGCTTTAAGTTGGAGAGTTGAACGATATTTAACTTTTGAGTAGATGATCTCGGAATCGAGATTTAAAAGTTTCAATAGGTTTGTGTGGTGACTTTGGACTTGGACATATATATGAATATAGATTTGGATGTTTCTAGAAGATTTTAACTCTATTTGTCAATAGTTGGCAATTTGAAGAATTGAAGAGTTTATATGTTCAACCAAAAGTTGACTTTGGTGTTATCAGACTCCAATTATGATTCTGAGACTTTGGATAAGTTCATTTGATTGAATTGGACTTATGTTCAAAGTTTGGTCATAATCTAGAATGTCTAAGTATGATTCAGAAGCATTTGACGAAATTGAAATGTTTGGAAATTAAGAGATGAATTTGATATTTGATTCTTGGTTTTGTTGTTTTTTATAATATTTCGAGCCTTATGACGAGTTTGTACGAAGTATGTCGACTTGTTGGAATGATTGGATAGGATCTCGAGGGCTCGGGTGTTTTATAGAATGATTTAAAATCACTTTTGGGTGGTTTGGCATTTTTGGTACTGCTGCATCGTACCTGCGGAGGAAATCGCCGTACCTGCAGATGTTGGTTCCCCAAGTACACGCAAGTATATATGGCCGCCAAGTAATAAAGTGACTCAAAAGTCGGATGTCAAACCCACAGAGATTTAGATTAATCATTAACTAAGCAAACTAAAATCAATGTACTGTCCAAGATAATCAAAAGTTTGATTTTTCTACTACAACTACTATTGCGAAATTTAAACACGTAACCAAGGGAGATATATATCCCAGGGTTGTTGTCGGTTTATCAATCCTATTTAGTTCATAATTATACCTGTTAATCCGAATTATCTATGATTGCTAGTTGACCGGATCGTTTATATAAATAGCATGTTCCCACAATACTATCCGTCTATCCACCATATATATCAACTCTATATTCCTATGGTATTAAATCTATCATGAACGAATATAATACAGTATTCAACTAAGCAAGACTGTTAGGTATATTCCTATCTAAACTGTGAAATCTTTCTCCAAGCCACAGGTTCAGAAACAAGCTCTCTCTAATTCTACCCTAATCTAAACACAGCTTTTCCTAGCATAGCATAGATAGTATATAGAACTCAATTGCTGGCCAAACAAATAAGTACTTATGCACAGAATAAGAGAAACAACCAAAGACGATAACTCGAATTAATGGTAATGTAATTAATAAACTTCAATATTCATGACAACTACAACCCTAAAATGTGAAGTATGGCTCCACATATACATGGTAGAAAAATAATAATTTATCCAAAGAAACTTAAAGATTACTAAGTCTGATAGAATCTGATGAATTCCGGCCTCCACGACGGCTATGTTCTCTCCCTTGGTCCAACGTATGTTCGATTCCCTCAAAAATAGGTTTAGAACCCTTTTTATACATATTGGGGACGTGTAGGGTTGAAATCCACCATTCAACGTCTTTCTTGGCGCCTAGCGCCAACCTGGACAGTGAATATTTTAGCCTGATGTCAACGGCGTTTTGGTTGGTGCCTCGCACGAACCTGGGCACCAAACTTATACTTCTGCCAAATTCTTTTGTGTTTACTTTATTTTGCATTCAAACTTTCTAAATCGCTTCCAATTGACCCATACACATATAAATATCATTATTAAGCTCGAGTCAAGAATATTCACATAAAAATTAACAAGATCGAGGTATAATTCAAGGTTACATGCAAAAATATGGATTTTTAGCTAAACATCAGCGGAACAACATCTACAAGAGATAGGTCGCAGATGCGCATGTTTGGCTGGGCTGGAAGAAGGTCGCAAATACCTGGTTATTGTCTCACATGTGCGTCTACTTCTGCAATGATACTGTTAATGAAATATGTATACAATAGCGAATTTTGTTCTATTAAATTCATTATTCGTTATGATCTGATACATATAAATAACGAATGAACTGACTTTACAACATGAGTAGGTTCCGTAATAGATGCGAGAATTGCCTTTGGGATGGAGTTATGCAGAAGCGCCTATTTTCTCGCAGAAGTGACGTGGCATATGCGGCTTAGTGAGCGCTAGTGCGAGGATGAATGACATGAGGGTTATATTGAGTTTTAGGTCTTTTTCACTCTTTTGAGTTTTGGAGCTTTGGAAGAGACTTTCCCTACTACTTTGAGGGTAAGTGATATTTACTTGATTTTGATTATATATTTTGATTCCCCGTATATTTATACACTTTAATCATAGAATTTTGAAGAGAAATTTGAGATTTTGTCTACAATTTAAGATGGTATATTTTGGAAATTTGAGGGTGAATTTGGGCCCGAATTCGGAATTTAATCATATATTTAGACTCGTAAAGTTATGGGTGGTTGAGATTACCTCAAAACTCGGGTTTTGAACATGTGGGTTCGGGTTGACTTTTTGAGATTTGATTAAAGATTGAAGTTGTATTGTTTGGGATTGCTTTTTACAGTATTATTTGACTCGTTTGAGTAATGTTTGACTAGATTTGAGTCGCTTGGTGTTGCATTTGAAAGGAAAGAAGGTTGTTGTTGATTAATACTTGTCGAGAAAATGTAAATTTCTTGTCTATCCTTGTAAGATGAAATTTTTCCCATAGATGATCTGTTGCTATTTGTTGCATAGTTAAAGTATCATGTATATGCGAGGTGACGAGCGTTTATGCTTAGCTAGGTATTGACCATAGCCTAATAGAGTTGGGATAATGATATGCCTTATTTGGACTTTATGAATTGATTATCCATGTTTGTTTGATGTTATGACTACATGATAAAACTAAATCATGATTAGAAGCCATGATAGGGCTATGACTTGTTGATTTGAGAATGACAAACTTCTTTCACCGTGTTGAGCTTCCTAGTTTGGATACATTTATGCAATTGCCTTACTTGATTTACAATTTATTGGCTATTGACTTACTTTGGTCTTGTTGATATCATGATCAGACTTAAAAATGTTAATTAATAGCCCTAGCCATGTCCTGGTGCATCTTTATTATATCATCTCATATGTATATTCATGAGACGGAGAGTTGGATATTGAGAAAAGTTGAGAATTCTGGCACCAAGGACATTGTGAGCAAATAATGATTATTAATAATATTGTGATTGGATAACGGGTTGCATGCAACAATGGTATTATATGTGGATCCAATTGTACGCTGCAATTCTATTATGTATGGATTGGGTTGCACGCTGCAACAGTATTATATGTTAATTGGGTTGCATGCTCTAATATTATTATTAGTGGATCGGGTTGCACACTGGACCAACACTTGAATATGGATTTGTTCCACTATCACCCTGTTACTTTAAGATCTATGAGCGCAGACACCCAGATTGGTGCTAGTTTGGGCACTTGGTCAGTGTTAGGCATATAGTTTCTGTAGTGAGGTATTGAGATTGGATAATGATCATGCATTGGTTAGCTTAGATAATGATCATATATATATATATATATATATATAT
>AWOL01S0008325.1:168149-181246 GCA_000715115.1 Nicotiana otophora
CTAAATCTTGATAATATATAACAATTCCTTTCATCTTCCCCCTCCCTCCTCTCCTAACCCAAAGTTTTGTCATTTTGTCGAGCTTTGAACAATTCTGGAGTTTAGCAAGTCCAAATATAGAAAAGAATCCTCCCCCCACATCTCCTGTCTTATGTCTATATACTTAAAAAGAGATTCTTTACTGCAGACATGGCTAGTAGGCGATGGGTTGAGTGAAGATGAACAATTGAAAGCACCAAAAGGAACATTATTTATTCCCTTTTCACAGTTTCCACCAAGTATAGCTCGCAAAGATTGCTTCTACTTCAACACACCAGCCATGATTACTCCAAAACATCTTGAAAATGTAGACTCTTGCGAGGTTAGAAAAGATCATTTAATCTTCTTAATTCTCTACATTAATTTGATCGTGTTTTGATAATTAAAGAAATTCATGAGTGATTTTGTTTTAATTCTAGAATTGGCTGCCAAGAAGAGTGATGAGTGCCTGGAGAATAGCTGGAATTTTGCATGCATTGGAAGGTTGGAACGAACATGAATGTGGTGACATGATGCTTGATATTGAGAAAGTGTGGAAAGCTAGTCTTGATCATGGATTTCACCCATTAACCATGACTTCGGCTGCTTATTCAAAGGGTTAAAATTATAAATAGACTGCTCCTACTATTATTGTATCTTGGATCTATGGTGACAGAACTATTTTGTTGCACAAGGTGTTGCCTTCTAGAAGTTGTTCCAAGAAAATTTACACTTTCATTGTATAAATAAAAAGTTGGTACAATGCTAACCTACTAGAGGCATGTTGTAGGTTAGCAAAACTCATATATATATATATATATATATATATATATATATATATATATATATGTTATATATATAAATGTTGATTGACTCATATCATGATTATGAAAAGAATTAAGATAATTGATGTTGTATTCTACTTTTTGTCTGAAAAGAATGTCTAAATTTCATATTTACTGTGTTTCTACTGGTGGACTTAATTGATGATATCATGATTTATCCCTTGTGCTTTTTATATTTTCATATGCTTATTGAGCTGTTAGTAAGTGTCAGTATCAACCCCTCGTTATTACTTCTTCGAGGTTAGACTTGATACTTAGTGAGTATCGTGGTTTTGAACTCATACTACAATACTGCACACTTTTGTGCAGGATCTGAGGCTGGTATTAGCGGTACCCAATGAGCTGAGTAGGAGTATTTTGTTGGAGACTTCGTGGTGAGCTATTGTACTTGACTCGATCCGCAGCACATGGAGTCCCTCTTTCCTAGTCGTTTATATTTGTTTATGTATTTCTATTTTCAGACAGATGTTATTGTTCATTTGAGACTATATACTTTTGTTAGATGATCATAGCGATATTGCTACATCAGGTCTTGGAAGAGGTTGTGAGACAGTTGTGGTCATGTTTAGATCTTGTCTGGGATTTATGTATTTATGATATTAATTTGAGACTTATTCCACCTTGTTATTTATGATATGAATCAATTAATGGCTTAATAAGTGGATCATATTGTTCTTGTTGAGTGTTGGCTTGCATAGAAAGCAGGTTATATTCCATCACGACTGTTGGTAAGATTTTTGGCCGTAATAAATTTTTACCCCATGAAAAATTTGAGTGGTTCCATCTAATTGGATTTATAAGTGTTACTATACCGATTCTGATTCGCTTGTCCTCTATTGATATTGCCAACAAAACAAACTAACTTTGGGTTCATTGGATAGATATTATTAGTGTGGCCTTCGCCACAGATTGCGTAGAGCGCATGCATTTGTTGTACCCATTGAACCTATTGTACTATCTAGAACTGTTGTTGGTTCAAAACTATGCTCATCTTAGTGAATTGATTTTCCAAGGAGGCCACTTGTGCCGATAGTGCTTATACAATTTCCAACTCAAGAGCATTGTCGACCTTATGAATTGTGTGTCTACCTTCTTCTCCCTACTAATTAGTATTGCTCTTGGAGAACTTATTCGTGAGTGTGATGATCTAGTCAAAACTCTTTTTCAACACTTGACCATCTGCTACAATGTCTACCACTATCTTTGTCTCGGGATGAAGACCCTAGATGAAGGTATGAGCTAACACATCACTGGTCTGATTGTGGTGGGGACAGTCCTTTAGTAATACCTTGAATTTCTCCCAAACTACATACAGTGACTCACCCTCTCTGTGTTTGAAGGCAATTGTCTTGCTTCAGATCTTTGTAGACTTACCAGGTGAAAAGAACCTTGCCAAAAATTGCGAGCCAAGTTATTCCACGATGTGATAGAGTTAGCTGGCTCAATTTTCAGCCAACTCTTGGACTCGCCTAGTGTGAGTCGGACATAATCTGGCATGATTCCAGGTGATGTAGGTGTCACTAATATCTAAGAATTTCAGAATATGCTACTGGGGATATTCGTGTGGTAGTCCTATGAATTGATTATTTGCATGTAGTAGCTGAATCATTCTTTGCTTAAGCTTAAAAGTGCTCAGTGGTCCTGGGTTAATAATCTGGAGGTTATATTAGCGATGCTAGACATTAACATCCCTTGTACTATCAATAGTTATACATCCGCCATTTCAACAGGTAGTTCAATGCTTGAACATTATTAGCTGGACTCCTGGCTTACACGCGAGGTGACCCAGCTTGACGTCCCTCCTTCAACTTTAGATTTTCGACCTTTTTCAGCGTAAACGTATGCCAACTCTTCCTTCTTCTTTTTTCTGCTTTCCTGCAAAACACATATTACAT
The DNA here is from genome assembly GCA_000715115.1 of Nicotiana otophora. Lineage (NCBI taxonomy): Eukaryota > Viridiplantae > Streptophyta > Magnoliopsida > Solanales > Solanaceae > Nicotiana > Nicotiana otophora. The sequence goes on from AWOL01S0008325.1 coordinate 170,908, forward strand.
GCATAAAATACATAATTAGCTCAAATTACACTGATATTGATCTTGTATTGGTGGAAAACAAGATGTCACACGTGGAATATTAGTAAGTTGACGAAGCATGACACGTAGTATAATGTCATAGTGACAAGTGGCACGCTCGATTAGCGAAATTAAGAATACAAGGGAGGTACGAGGGAAACACCCACGAGATAGTACAAAATAGAGGATCGAGCCTGGACAACTGTCAAAGAAGAGGCATGAACGGAATGAATCAAGATAAAAAAGAAGGGAGGATACATAAACCAGAAGTAAATAAGGAAGGGGAATCGGAACAGTTGTAAGGCATTTATAGCTACAAATGTGTTAGTTATGGTTATCAATGATAACATGCAATCAATACAATTAATACTCATAATGAATTCATCTTAAATAGAAAAAAATTGTACACCCCTATATAAGGATAAAGAATTTTACTTGTAAGGACAAGTTTCAAGTACTACTGAAATATACTCTATAATTTCTTGCTTTATCAAAGTTTTCTGCCTTGATTTTAGGGATTGACCGTCGTTTCATTCCTTATTTCTTTCTGTCAATTTACGCTATTGCTTTTATTATTTTCCCAAAGAGGTTGTTGAGGAAGTGAAGTAAAACTTGGTTATCAGTAACCCGTTTTCTTCTAAATATAGGCTTTGATTGAAAATTCTATTTTTTTGTTAAACAAATTAGTTTTGTTACCGGGAATCTGATAATCTTTTCACCTTCCAAATTTGTTTTTCTCACAATCAAACTATGTCAACTGGTAATGATAATAACCAACTGAACCCACAAGAGGGAACACCACTACACCTCTCTCTAACAGGATCCCCTCGTTAGTCCCGTGAAGGATCACCGGAGAGATCTACATCACATGTTAATGATCAACAAGGGGATAAACAAGGGGATGAACAAGGATCACCATTGTAAAATAATTGATTGCAGAACACGTGAATAATGCTCTTCAAGCCTTTGTTAGGGGGTTGCCTAACGCGCCACAAACACTTCCACCAGTCAATACGGTGACTTTAGAAAACCCACGCTCGAGGCTCGACAATTTTGGTAGTGGAGGAATTCCCAAATGAATCTCGTGATGGGAGGTCAGGTACACCAAATAACTCTGATTTACAAAGTTTGGTACTAACTTTGCAGAAACAGTTGAAAGAGCAGAATGATCACATAGAACAAATACCTGGTGTACCTCCCGTGATAAAAGGAGTAGATATTGATAAATATTCACAATAGCCCTGGAAGCCGAGTGCGGCTCCTTTGCCAATTCCTAAAAAGTTTAAGATGACTGATATTCCAAAATATGATGGAACAACTGACCTTCGAGATAGCGTAAATGCTTTTACAACTGCTGTGAAGGGTAATGATTTAACCAAGCAGGAAAACGTATCAGTTTTGGTTAAAAGATTTAGTGAAACACTCACAAAAGGGGCATTAACGTGGTATTCTCTTTTACCTGAAAACTCTGTTGATTCTTTTGTTGAGCTTGCGGATTCATTCATAAAAGCACATTCGGGAGCTGAGAAGGTTGAAAAAAGGATGGAAGATATCTTTAAGGTAAAACAAGGAGATACAGAATTACTCTGGGAATTTGTGGATAGATTCCAATGTGAGAGGATGATGCTACCACGAGTACCTGACAATTGGCCAGCTATGACATTCGCGAGCAATTTAAACGAGAAAAGTTCAAAAGCTATGAGGAGACTGAAGAAACATTTGTGGGAGTTTCCTGCAACAATGTGGAATGATGTATACAACAGGTACAGCACGAAGTTGTGGATAGAAGAATATACGATTTCACAGCCAAGGGTTGACGAAATAGCAGGACCAAGACGTTCAGAATCCGAAAAAAGGTCCAGAAAAAATAGGTACAAACCTTACATGGGACCTGCAGGGCGAGATTCACGGTCTAAACAGGAAAATATACGATCTGAGTCCAAATCAAGGCAAAAAGATGCGAGTTCATCATCTAGATTCAGAAAGGAACGGGATGCACGAGGTAGTGATTCCAATACCCATGTGAGGATCGGAGATTACAGTTTTAATGTCAGTACCTCCGAGTTAGTAGTTGTTTTAAGAGGTATGGGAGATAAGGTGCGGTGGCCTAAAGAAATGAGATCGAACCCGAGCAAACGAAATCCAGACTTTTGGTGTGAATTTCACAATGATCATGGCCATAGAACAACAGATTGTAGGTTATTACAAGGAGAAGTTGAGCATTTGTTGAAGCAGGGTTATCTAACTGACCTATTCAGCGAGAAAGGTAGACAATTATATATGAAGAATAGACATGAGCCTCCGAAACCCCATCTCTAAAGAGAAAAGTCAATGTGATAACCGGGGGGGATGAGGTCAACGGTGTGACATATACAGCTGCAAAAAAGACGTCAAAAGTCACGGTCACTCATGGAAAGCGAGTTCGCCAAGTTTTGGATAAAGACAGTATAACATTTGATGATGAAGATGAATACAGCTTGTTAATTCCTCATAATGATGCGCTGGTAATATCTTTACTTGAACACGATACTAACGTTAAACGAGTTTTGACTGATCCAGGTAGCTCCATAAATACCATCCTAATAAGGGTGGTGAATGAAATGCAAGCTAGCGACAAGGTGATACCAAAGGTACAATCTTTGTCTGGACTTGATAATTCAAGCGTTATCACAAAAGGGGAAATAGTTTTTACCACGTTTGCAGAGGGAGTTATCAAGGATACAAAGTTCCAGGTGATAGATACAAACATGGCTTATAATATGATTCTAAGAAGACCATAGATTCACGATATGGATGTTGTACCGTCCACATTGCATCAAGTTATTAAATTTACTTCACAATGAGGGATTCGACAAATATGAGGAGATCAACAGGCTTCTAAAAGTATCTATTTAGTGGTGGTTACAAGCACATCAAACGATGTTATAGATGAGAAATAGCAACTATGAAATTCAGTTGAGGATATAGTAATGCAAACCTCAACTGAAGGAATTTCACGATAGACGGATGTAGATTCAAGACCCAATGTTATTCAAGATCCAGAAGAAAATGAAAACATCAAAACAACTACTGAAGAACTCGAAGCTATAATGCTATTTAAACACTGGCCAGACAGAAAGTTTACATCGGAGCAAATCTGAGCCCAAAATAAAAGGTAAATTAATTAAATTTTTAAAAGCTAACACAGATTGTTTTGCTTGGTCGCATTCAGATATAACAAGTATACTACCGGAGGTGATGACCCACAAACTGAATGAGGATCCATCATACCCACCAGTCAAGCAGAAGAAAAAGAAGCAATGATCCTTCCAAAATCAAGTGATCCAGGATGAGGTACAAAAGCTTTTGAAAATTGGATCAATAGAGAGGTAAAATACCCAGACCGGTTAGCTAATACTGTGGTAGTTCCAAAAAAAGAATGGAAAATGGCGAGTTTGCGTAGATTATACTGATCTAAATAAAGCTTGTCCTAACGATTCGTTTCCTTTGCCGCATATAGATCAACTAATTAATTCTACCGCATGTCATGAGCTGTTAAGTTTTTAAGATGCATATTCAAGTTATAATCAAATAAAGATGGATCCTCTAGATGAAGAAAAAACTTCATTTATCACAGACAGGGAGACTTACTGCTACAAAGTCATGCCATTTGGTCTAAAAAATGCTGGAGCTACGTACCAACGATTGGTGACTAAGATGTTCCAAGAACATTGGAAAAGACTATGAAAGTCTATATTGATGATATGTTAGTCAAGTCAGCACAAGCGGGGGATCATTTTCAACACCTATTAAGCACTTTCAAAATTCTCTGCAAATATAATATGAAGCTAAATCCAGAAAAGAATGCTTTTGGCGTGGCTTCAGGTAAGTTTTTAGGTTTTCTTATTTTTAATAGGGGTATTGAAGTGAATCCTATACAAATCACATCTATTGAGGAAATAACGAATGTACTCACAAGCAAAAAAGAAGTACAGAGATTAACACGAAGAAAAGCAGCCTTGGGGAGATTTATTTGAAAATCATCAGAAAAGAGTTTTAAATTCTTTTCAGTATTGAGAAAGCAAAACCAATTTGAGTGGACTGACAAATGCCAACAAGCCCTTAAGGATCTAAAATCATATTTGTCAAATCCGCCCCTGCTAGCCAAACTGAAAAACAGAGAAAGGCTGCTTATTTATCTTGTCATATTAGAAGTGGCGGTAAGCGCGGTGTTGGCACGAGAAGATAGAGGTAAACAATATTCAATTTATTATGTTAGTAAATCTTTGTTAGATGTTGAGACTCGATATCCTCACTTATAAAATCTTGCTTTAGCATTAATTATGGCATCTAGAAAATTGAGACCTTATTTTCAATGTCATCCTATCTGTGTAATAACTGCTTTTCCTCTAAGGAATATATTGCATAAACAAGAACTATCCGGTAGGTTAGCTAAGTGGGAAATAGAACTCAGTGAGTATGATATCATATATCAGCCCAGAACTGCAATAAAATCGCAAGTTTTAGCAGCCTTTGTAGCAGATTTCAGCACAAATTTAGTTCCTGAAGCAGAAAAGGAACTACAGGTATTTACCGGATCTAATCCAGGGACTTGGATTCTATTTACCGATGGTTCCTCGAATATTAAAGGAGCGGGTTTAGGTATTGTACTAATTTCGCCTTTAGGGGAAATCATAAGACAAGCAATAAAATGTTATCCCACCACTAACAATGAGGCGGAGTACGAAGCGGTGATTGCAGGTTTGGAACTAGCACGAGAACTTGGTATAGAACAGATTGTAATCAAAAGTGATTCGTAACTAGTGGTTAACTAGATACAGGGGACTTACATAGCAAGAGAGGCACGAATGCAATAATATATGGAAAAGGCACGAGAATTAGTTAGACAATTTTAGTCGTGGAAGGTCGTACAAATACCCAGGGAGGAGAATGCAGAAGCAGATGCGTTAGCCAGTCTCGCGTCTATTGTGGAAATAACAAATGCAGAAAATTCTATTGTAATACATTTGTTTCATTCGGCGCCCAACCAAGAAAATAATGAGGTAAATTTTAATAATCTGACTTGGGATTGGAGGAACGAATTTGTTAACTTTTTGCAGTACGGAATTTTACCCGAAGAGAAGAAAAAGTCTCAGGTACTCCGCCCAAAAACTGCCAGGTATTGCTTGATTCGTAGAAACGTATACCAAAAGATGTTCGGTGGGCCCTTAGCACGGTTTCCCGGACCTTCACAAACGGAATATCTGATGAGGGAAGTACATAAGGGGCACTATGGCAATCATGCTGGGGAAAGAACATTGGTAAAAACACTAATAAGAGTAGGATATTATTGGCTAAAAATGGAAGAAGAGGCAGAAAGCTTTGTAGCCAAGTGCGGTAAGTGTCAACGATATGGCAATAACATGCATCGCCCAGCAGAATTGTTACATTTAGTTGTTTCGCAGTGGCCTTTCATGAAATGGGGCATGGATATCGTAGGTATGTTACCTCAAGCTAAAGGAAAGGTACGGTTTCTATTGGTTTTAACATATTATTTTTCAAAATAGGTAGAAGCAGGAGCTTTTAAACAGGTGCGAGAAAAGGAAGTCAGGGACTTTATTTGGCGAAACATTATCTGCCGGTTCGAAGTTCCAAAAGCAATCATGTGTGACAATGGTCCATAGTTCATAGGCACGAAAATCACAGAATTCTTTCAGAGTTGGCAGATTAAATAAAATACATCCGCGCCTTACCATCCTGTAGCCAATGGGCAAGTTGAGTCAACAAATAAAGCTATTATTAATAACCTAAAGAAGATATTAGAAGAATCAAAAGGAAAATGGCTAGAAGTGTTACCAGGGGTATTGTGGGCTTATCGAACGACAGCAAAAAAAAGCACGGGCGAGACTCCATTTTCACTTGTCTATGGCACTGAAGCCTTAATCCCAGTAGAAATAGGTGAACCAAGTACAAGGTATACACATGTTGTTCTCAAAAACAGATGATTGAGCGATACTACAACAGGAAAGCTAATTTGAGATACTTCAAGATTGGGGACTTCGTCCTCAAAAAGGTGTTTCAATCAACAAAAGCGGCTAATACGGGAAAATTAAGTCCGAATTGGGAAGGCCCTTATAGGGTTTGAGGCATCGCTGGAAAAGAAGCATAAGAGTTGGAAACCATGGATGGCAAGGTACTACCATCAAACTGGAATGTTGTTCATCTAAAGAAATATTACTTTTAGACGAAGAAAGAACCCATGGGCAGGTATCACTCAGCTACGATTTTATTTTGTTCTTCTGAATTTTACTAACAATTTTAGATGATAGGCAAAAATCTAGCCCGTACCAAATGATGATATTAAACCCGAAATATATGCGGAATACTAAATTATTCCCCATCTAGGTTGCAACCTTTCTGATGGAAAAAGGGGTTATGCAGTCATCATTTAAACGTATATCTCCGAGTCCCGTTTGTATTTTCCTTTTCAGGGAATGGACCAAAAGAAAGGAGTAATCCAGTGTTCGAGATTTCATACTTCAAAGCTCTAACATTGGGGGAGGGGACTATGCATATAGAAGGAAGCAAAAAGCCTGAATTAAAAACCTTGAAGTAAACTTGGAAAGGTGTAATCTTGCGAAAAGGATACGAGATACGTTTCATGTTCCTATGATTATTCGGTTAAGGCCAAAAACTAGTCACGGGATAATAGACCCGATTTTGTATCTCAAAATATATTGCAAAGAAAGCATATGAAAGTATTGTATGGATAATTATGAAAATGATGTACGAAATTCATTTGAAAGTTCAAAGCATAAAACTTCCTCAAATTATTTCTTTTTCATGTCTACTTCGTCTTTCATATATTTACACCAATATGAAGATGAGACGTCATCTTCATTAGTGTCGTTAACATAAAACCCCCTCTTTTATGAAAGATCGTGTTTGTTAAAGTCACGGACTGTTAAAGCATTTATAAATGCAAGGAATAAGCTCAAATATCAAAGAGCAAAATAAACAGTAAAAGTAGCCGAAATATATATAAATATTAAACCTTGGAAAAATAAAGGTATTAGTTTGTCATTCAACCCCAAAAGAAGACAGGGGTAACCAAAACTTCCCCAAAAGTTGTTAAATCAAGTGAAATAACAACAACAACAACAATAACAACAACAACAACAACAACAACAACAACAACAATAACAACCTAGTAAAATTTCACTAATGGGGTCTGGGGAGGGTAGTGTGTACACAGACTTTACCCTACCCCGAAGGAGTAGAGAGGATGTTAAATCAAGTGCAAAGCAACAAAATAAAAGTTAACAAAAAGCAGGAGAAAACTAAGGAGCATCATTCACGGGAGCATCATCAACGGGAGAAGAAGGATTAATTTGAGAAGAAGAGGCTTGAACATCAGCCCCACCAGGAACAAGTTCATTTCCATCATCTTCGGGACCTTCATCTTCAGGTGAGGAAAAGCTTTGATGTTACTGAGTTTTCTCAATTACTTCTTTAGCCTTAGCAATCTCAGCATTAAGGTCAAAACCCTCTTGATTGGCTTCAAATAGAGTCTCGAGGTAAGTGTTTTGGAAATCCCAGCTCACATCCAACGATAACGTATCCTCGAGAATCTCATAATCCTTCTCCACTAGTCAATCTCAGCTCTCGGCTCTTCTTTTTCTGCTTCAGAGGTATCATAAGCTTTCTTCAAAAGAGCAAGCGAATTTTCCAAGAACTGAATCTTATCAGTAGAGGCACAAAGATCTTCCTGAACTTAAGTAAGTGTTTGAACCAACTCTCCCGCATAAATCTCCTTTTGATTAAGGAGTTCCTTCAAACTCCTTATTTCTTCAGTTGCCTTGGAAAGTTGTTCAGCAAAGAAAGATTCAAGGATATCCTTGTCCTTTCCGACCTGACTAGATGAAGATTTTTTAACCGCTAATTCAGCGGCAATCACTCTCATCTGTTGTTCCAAAGTATTCTTCTCTTTCGCTAGAACTTTTTCCAATTGAAGACCTTCAAATTGTTCTTTCCAGTTATCAGCCTCGGTGCGGTAATCTATAACTTGCTGGTCTGCCTGAGAAACTCTATTCATAAGCTCTGTGTCAATCAAGTTGATCTACAAAAAAAGAAGAAAGAGTTGTGAGTAAGAAAAAGAAGAGAAAGGAAACAAAATTAAGCTTGTACCTTCAAGGAAGAATGAACAATATCATTCATTAAGGTCAGTGAGCTATGACTTTCTAACTTCGACTTCTTTACGGGACCTAGCAGAGGTCTCAACCACACATCGGCTTGACCAGATTTTTTTAATAAGTTCCCACCTTCAGGAACCTCAACAACAACTTTTTTCATTGCCCTCATGCTGCTAGAAGGTTCGGCTTCTTCATGAGAAGCAGTCACGGGAATAGCAGACGGAGAAGAAGCATCCAAGGGAATAATAGCAAGAGTAGCAGCAGGTAAGGACACAGGAGGGTTAATGGAAACTGAGATTGGAAGGGAGGTAAGGGGCAATTCTTCAGAAACAAGCCCAAAAGCTTCCTCACCTTCGAAGCCATGAGAAAACAATCTATCAACAGAACCTGGGGGAGGATCACCAGTATCTTCATCAAAAACCACTAAAGGGGCACTCTGTGGCTCATCCATGAGTCTAAAAGGGATTGAACTTGGTAAAGGGTAATGCGAAGGAATAGTTTCATCATCAGAAACCACATGTCTTCTGACGTATGACCTTCGCACCAAAGAACCCTCCTCTGTTTCTTCTTCACCATCAGAGCCACGAGCTCCGTCAGTTTTCCCTTTTGAAGAAAAAGCACTTAAAATCCTTTCCTAGGTGAGAGTCACGAAAAGCCTAGTGGATGGGATAGACGCGGGACTAATGCCACGAATAGGAAACCCTAGCAAAATAAAGGAAGAATAAGAAACCCTTGAACCAACAAGGAAGAGAAAAGGAAAGAAAATAAATGGAAAAAATATCGTGCGTCTTCACTTTCCCACCAAATCTTTGCAAAAGATATTTCCAAGACCTTTTCGCCATAGACGCAGCAGTTAACATCTTATCTACCCAAGCACGGAAGTTGAAAATGTCATCAAAACTTCCATAGTTGCTGAAAAAGTAAGCATGTGATCACATGGGGTTTTTCTTTTGAGACATAAAAAAAAGAACTTACGTGCAAAGTTCCATTTCTCCGGGAAAGGCATATTTTCTTCACCCACTAGTGTACTAGTGGGAGCAGCAACAAAATGAGCGTACCAGCCACGGTCCCGATCGTCTTCAGGGCTAACCAGTACTCTCTTACTTCTAGCCACAAGAGAAAAAACTCCTTCACGAAATAGTTTAGGGGAGTAGAGATGAAGCAAGTGTCGAAAAGTGCAAGGCATGGAAATCAAATCTGATAAATAACGAAGGCATGTAACAGTCCTCCATAATATGGGGCCAATTTGGCCAAGGCACACGTTGAAATAACGACAAAATTCAATGATCACTAGGTCGATAGGTGGTTTGAACCCTAAAGTCAAAGGGTAGGTGTAAACAAAGGAAAAATCAGCTTGGTATGAGGTAATTTTGTGGTTGGTACTAGAGACTAAAACTGAAAAATCAGGTTTCCAATAACATTCTCTTCGAATAAGGGAGAGAAGGCCAGTAGTGATCAAACTTGGATAAAGGCCAGCAGGATTAAGGGAGGCCATAGAAGAGACTTGATTCCTTATGGTTTTGCGATCAGTTACAAAAGAAAATTCCTGAGGAACAATCTCTGCAACTGTGGGTTCGTGCACTGGTTCATTTAAATCTCTATTCCTAGAAGAAGATCTAGGGGTTAAAGGAGCCCTAGCTTTAGAAGAGGAAGGCTTAGCAGCACTGCCCTGGGAAGAAGACGATTAGTAGTGAGCCAAGAATACGAAGTCTACCACCTCTCCTACTTCTAGTAGGGACAGTAGAAAGAGCAAGTTCGTCGACAATCACAACCTTACGAGGGTCTGGTGTAGAAGAAAACATGATTGACCAAAGGGATAATGAAAAGTGGATGCGGAAATACAAAGAAAGAGTAATATGGTGGATAATGAAGAAGGAAGACTTCAAGAGATCAAAGAAGAATGAAGTGTTTATAAGAAGACACGGCCATCATTAAAAGTAAGTCATTATGAAGCATCATAATGGAACCGTCACTTCGTGACTGACGCAACCGCAGAAAAACCCTAAAAGGCACTGAAAAACTGCAGAGCCAATCGTTAGAAGCCACGTGGAACGTGCATTAAATAGATGTGACATACGTCACATCGGTTCTGAAGGGGACGTGATGATACTTGAAAAACGGCGGCAAAGAATTCCCGCCATAAAAGCTTA
>AWOL01S0008325.1:191290-223777 GCA_000715115.1 Nicotiana otophora
GTGTGTGTATATATATATATATATATATATATATATATACACACACTTGGTAGGCTGGTACCACAAATATTCCTTTGCCTTTGTTTTTGTCCTTTTTTGAGTTCCATACATGCATCACGGATAGAAAAATCTTTTATCAGATATAATTAGAATTTCTTTAATCAAGTGAAGTTATTATTACTATTATCATTGTTCTTGGAACATAATCAAGAACAGTTAGGTAGCTTCAAGTTCATTGTTGGTTTAAAGCTTCGTTTACAATACAACTTTCACGGAATCAATCAATCTTCTAAAAGAATGTTAGGTATATTATATTAAATTGGTTCGAGCTTTTTAGTGGGTAGTGACTAGTGAGCACTCAAAGATATTGGTAAAACAGGACAAAATTATTTTAAGGGATATGAGGGGTCATACATACATAATAGAAATATAAAATTTCTTCAATCTCCACGAGTTCAGATTCGCAATTCTATCATTTCTCGTCTAATAATGGGTTCAAAATTTATTATTTGTATATATTTAATGATTCTTTAAGTAAAAATACAAAATATGAGCGAAAAATATGAATTCAGTTAAACACATAGCTTCTGCACTAGATATGACTCTGATTATTTGTTCAATTGTTACCAGTTTATATTATTTGTTCAGACACGCAACAAATATAGCCATGAATACTACTTGTCAGGGGCACCTACGTTGGGGGAGGGGAGTCATCGGAACCTGTTAGCCTCGACAAAAAGACTATATATATAATAAGTACTTTTTAAATATTTTACGCGGCCACAAAAACTAGAGAGAGGTGTTGGTTTGTAGGAGTACTTAAGTAAGTACCTACACTCTCTTTTGGACCCGGTTCCAATTTGGGCTCCTACAACTTATATTTTTTATTTTTTATTTTTAAAATGGTGCCCCCATTTAAAACATGCATGTATCAATTGTAGTGCAACGTATATACACCATGTATCAACCGTGTTCGTTAGCGTAACGAATACAATCAAGACGAAATACATGTGTATACAAAGGATATAAATTGTATCGACTGTATTTATTCATGCAGTTAATACAATAAAGGTGAAATACATAAATACGAAAAAATATATACTCATGAGAGTCGAACTCAACACGTTCGCTCACTAAATGGGCACTCTAACAAACTAAGCTACAAGAGTTTATTGCTATCTTGTTTCAATTTAAGACAATTGATCTCTTGTTTCGGTACTACTGGTGGATTTGGTATAAAATTTAAATATAGTTGCGAATGGTAATTTTCTAAAAATATAACTACGAATAGCAAATATTACATATATATTGTGTCCCGTAATTCTTTCTTAGCCTAACACGTTGCAGAGATGATCCCAACCAATCCCCTCATTAGCTAAAAAACATAAAGAAAAATAAAGTAAGGGTATGCATTGGTAGAGGATACAGAAGATAATGCACTCCTAACCAAATTTGATTTTTTGTTTGGACCAAATTGGGACAAACAAAATAGTATTAATTATAATCATACTTTGGAGTATTCATCACTAATAATTGAAAGCTTCAGTTTATCCTAAAATTTGGAGTACCATGTCATAAATTCACATAGAGATGGAATCTTGAAACAACAACTAGGTCCATCACATTTTTGTTTTATTACTTTGTGACTCCTAATTTCTATCAATTATCTCAATTTTTGTTGGTAAGCACTAAACACTATGGCTTAGCAACTCATAATCTGGAGGTTTTAAAAAAAAACCAAAAAATTGCACAACCGAAAAAGTAACTCATTAAATCGATGGGTTCTTTACTTTGATATAGTACTTACTGGAAATAAAATGCAAACAGAAACAAACTGAAAAAGATCGAGAAATCTGATAAAACTAATAAAAACCCAAAACAATAAAACTGTATATTTTGTTTGATTTGATTTATATATTCAGCGAAACGACTTGTTAATTGATTTGTTACTTTCATAAGTAAAATTGAGTCACGCCGATTACTTTAATTATTCAATCACAAACATCAAATTACGTTATATAAATTAATAAGTTTCTATAAAAGTTCGCAGAATTCTTTTAGGAAAAATTACCTAATGAAAGAATATATAAAACTTACATGTGCGAGCAATTTGAATCCAAAATTATAATTTATAAAGGGGTGATCAAGAATTTGCGAATTACTTTCACTAATTTGAATACTAAATTATAATGGGGTAATCAAGAATTTGCTCAATGAAATGGAACGTTCACTTATTATGGATCACTTTAAAGAATTATGACTATTTATTTATTCCGAACATTTATTGATATAAAAACTTTTATGGACAAGGACAGAGACCAAAGGAATCTTGAAAGAAAGATAGAATTTAAAATAAGTTACTTAAGCTTATTAAGGATCGTTGATATATATATATATTTTAAAGATGCTTATTAGATAATAGATATCAAGAAAAAGAGTAGATCAAATCGAAAGTTGGGACAAACAAAAAAGCATTATTAAATTAATCTCTTTTTGTTTTGGAATATTCATCAGAAATGATTATAAGCCCTTTTTTGGGTTATCCTAAATATTAGTAGGACCTAAATTCCCATAGAGGTGGAATCTTGAAACAGCTACTAGGTCCGTTCCTTTTGTTGTATTTCCCAAATATTCAAGTATCAATCATCTAAATTTTGTTGGTGAGAGGTAGTGATGAGCCGGGTTGGTTCAATTTTTATTAAAATCAAATCAAATCAATTATATCGATTTGGATTTGTTCGATTTTATCAGTTTGTTTTGGATTTTTCGGGTTTTACATGAATATCATTTCAATCTTAGTTTTTTGGATTTTTCGGGTGTTACATGAATATTATTTCAATCTTACTTTATTAAAGTTATAGATAAAATTTTGATAAGTGAATATATGGTTAGAAAAATTTGAAAAAACTTGCAAACATATGATGTTTTAAAATATTCTTATGGGAGAATTTTTTTAGTAACACATAATAGTTATTTTCTTAGTCGTCTAACAATACTTTTTCGCACTTTCAAGGTTAACCGAATCTAATAATTAAAATAAAAATCAATATAAAACCTAAATTATGATATATTCTATTTAATTTTAAAACTACCGATAAAATACTATATCAAATTCAAAAAAAATATAAGAGTTTAATAGATCTTGACGTATGAATATGGAAGAACAAATGGATTGATGCATTTCAATACCACTTAATAAGAAAGTGCTAATACAAAATATTATTTAAAGTAAATAAAAATGAATGCACTTCATAGTTCTATTAAATATATATTACATCCCATAAGAGGATCACAAATATTTATAGATATTTCTTGAAAGAATTCTATATAAAGTCCTAGAAGTATATATATATAAAAACTATATATTTATATATTTGTTTGGTTCAGGTTTTTTTACTCAATACTAAACTAAATCAAATCAAACGTAATCGAATTTTTCAATCGATTTGTCTTGACTTTTCAGTTTGGTACGGTTTTTCGGTTGGGTTTGAACCCCCTAGCGAGGGGCAAGGGCATCTAAGAAAGCAGAAATCGAATCACATTATGATGTGGAAAACTAATATGTAAAACAAATTGAAGAGAGTTAGGGCCCGTTAGGCAATAAAAAAATTAACATTTTTCTGAAACTTTTTCACTTTTTTCGAAATCATTGTTTGGCCATAAAATTTTTAATTTTCACTTGAAGATGAATTTCGAAATTTTTTCGAAAATTTAAAAATTTTCAAAAAATTGTTTTTCAAATTTTTCACTTCAGATCACTCATAAAAATTTAAAAATATCCCAAAATTGTATTTATGTCAAAACACAACTCTAATTTTCAAATATCATTTTTACTTGAATTTATTTTTCACTTTTTAGAATTTTACAATTCTTATATCCAAACACCCACTTAATTTTTTCCTTTCCTTGATTATAAATCATTGAAGTTTGTTTTTCTTTCATATATTTATGAACGATACATTATGCTTCTGTTTTTACCTGGAGAATAAAAGTGGACAATCAAGACGCACGTTAAGATAACATACGCCGACAGTGATAGCTATGGCCAGAGGGTGAGGTCGACCGAAAAAACAACCAATTGTTACAGTAGGGAGCTCGGTAAGTGCTAGGGTAATAGCTGAAACTCTAGAAAATGGAGGAGAACAAAGAATTTCAACACCAGTAGCGACTCATTTTCCGGCTCTTTCACCATTAATGTCGGCAGTGAAATCAACCATGGGGTTAAGAAATTGAATCTCAACAGAGAACCAAAGATGCAATTGACAAGAAATGAAAGACCACAAGGAAGTACAAACATTAATGATCCAAAGCTTAAAGATTCAACAAAGGAGAAAGATGAAGCAACAATGAAGCAACAAGCTCCAGAGCCTACTTGAATTGGACTATTCAACTGTAATCGTGCTGCAACTAATGGTATGTCCCTTGATTACATTCCTCCGGAATTGGTTGAGGGATCTGTAACTGTTAAGCTTGACAAAGAAGAAATAGAAAAGGAGATTGATAAATGGAAGTCGGCATTAATAGTATATGTAGTGGGAGATACACTTGGATATAATTACATGAAGAAGTATGTGCAGCAAATCTGAAATACTGTATCGGAACCTGGAATCTATTATCATGAGGAGGGATACTATGTTGTTAAATTTCAAAGCATAGCAGACATGAATGAAATTCTGTATGCATGACCTTATAGTATTAACAATATACCTATGATTTTAAAGCGGACTCCAGATTTTGACTTCAATGTAGAGTTCCTCACAGAATTGCCTTTATGGGTTAAGTTTCCAAATCTACCCATGAGTTGTTGGAGCAGGGATTCATTGAGTAGGATATCCAATTCCATTGGTGTTCCTAAATATGCGGATGACTGCACAACAAAACATACTAGAATATCATTTGCTCGAATGCTCATAGAAGTTAATGTCACTAAGGCCTTGCCATCTGAAATAACAGTGATGGATCCTTCAGGGAAAACATTCCAGCAGGGAGTGATGTTTGAATGGAAACCTGAATACTGTGAATAATACTTAATAATAGGGCATAACTGTGATATGAAAAGAATGGATAAATCGCAGAAATATGAACCAAAGCAAACTTAGCCAATAGAGAGGAGGAGACCTCAAAAACTGGTTCCAACTTGGGTATGAAAGGTAGACACTCGTATGCCAGTTACCTCTATTGGTGAGCAGCATGGTACTAGCTATGCAGGGGCAGCCAAACAAACACAGCAATCAGCAGAAACAATGATAAAGAAGAGATAGATCCACAAGCCAAAGAGAAGCAGTAACTGAAAGGAAAGGCAGCAAAAGAAATAAATGGCAGGCCTATGAATTAAATAGTGAAAGTTGTTATACCTGTGAGAAATGAGTTTGAATTATTGCAACAAGATGATGTTGTGATGGCAGTCTTACTCCCCTCTGATTTAGGAGGGGGATTCATATGCCATCAATAATGTCTTGGCTAGCATGGAATGTGAGGGGGCTAAATAAAAGGTATAAACAAAAAGAAATAGCTACATACCTTGAAGAGAATAAAGTAAAGTTAGTTGTATTAGTAGAAACAAGAGTCAAAGAGCATAATGCAGGCAAAATTAGTAGGAAAATAGCTCCTGGATGGGCGTTTTGAAGCTAATTATACAAGTGCAGTTAATGGAAGAGTCTGGATAATTTGGGATAGTATTGTATATCAGATCAAGGGTATACAACAAGAAGCTCAATTATTGCACTGTAATGTGGTTAGCAGGAACCAAGTCATTAATTGTGATATGAAAGTTGTCACGACTCAAATTTCCCCTCTGTATGACGTCGTGATGGCACCTAGTCTCTACGACTAGGTAAGCCTAATATTTGCGGAATAATGAAATAAAAACATAATTTTAACAACTAATTGTTCAAAAATACACAACAATCCCAAAATACGAAACATCGTGAATCACAAACTACAAAAGGAAAATCTAGTGTTTCTATACATCAGAGTCTAATAAAGGAAAAATACAGAAGATAATGGACATGAGAAAGAGTAGAAGGGGACTCCGAGGTCTGCGAATGCGGCAGATATACCTTGAAGTTTCCAAAGCTATCCTGGATCACTGATAGTGCGCTGATAAGGAACACCTGGATTTGCACATGAACAACATGTGCAGAAGAGTAGCATGAGTACACCACAATTGATATTCAGTAAGTGTCAAGCCTAACCTCGGTAGAGTAGTGACGAGGTCAGGTTGGGGCCCTACTAGAATATGATAATAAAGCAAAGCAAAAATAAAATATCGCAGTAAAATAAAGATTGAAATTTAACAAGAAAAAATTTATAGAAGGTAACAGCTCAATACACAGAGATAATAATAGGGGATCTCCCGAGATACCGTCTCGTAGTCCCAAACGTAAATGTGTAGGGGGATCTCCCGGAATACCGTTCTGTAGTCCCAAAGTAAATATGTAAGAAAGGGGGATCTCCCGGAATACCGTTTTGTAGTCCCAAAGTAAATATGCAGTACAGGGGGATCTCCCGGAATACCGTTCTGTAGTCCCAAAGTAAATATGCAATACATGGGGATCTCCCGGAATACCGTTTTGTAGTCCCAAAGTAAATATATAGTGCAAAAATAGAAATACAACTACATCATAAAATCTTACGATTTAGACTAAGTACCAGTCAAGGAAGAAGCAGGAAATTCACTAAGCATGTTGCACAGAGTTCGCATAAGCAATTAAGACACGTAGACATGATGTATTAGACTAAACAGGATAACTACACATATTGGAATAACTCAATTAAGAATAAAAATAGATTAATACTCATTAACATGGTATAACTCAAAATAAAAGGAAAACAGGTTGCTGCTCAGTAAGAAAATCGGGTTTTTCCACAACTAGCCCGTGTACGTACTCGTCACCTCACGTACATGATGCTCCACAATAGTTCCAAATCTTAAGGGGATTTTCCCCACACAAAGTTAGACAAGCCACTTACCTCGAACCAAGCTCAATCAATCGGTCACAATTCCCTTTCCACGAATATTCGACTTCGAATAGCCCAAATCTAGCCAAAAGCAATTACATATCATAAATACAACCATAATAGACTCATCTAATTAATGAGATCAACACTTTAACAAAAATTCCGAAATTTATTCAAAAATTAACGTCTCGAAATCGGATAAAAGTCACAAAATACAAACTCACATTCACTCACGAGTTCACTCGTACCAAAATTACTCAAATCCGATACCAAAATCTCGATCAAAACCCCAAAATTCGGCCTAAGAACTTTTCTCAAATTTTTCACCCCAAATTCGAATTTAAATGATGAATTCAAGCATAGATTAGTGGAATATATCCATAAAGGAGTTAGGAACCATTACCCACAAACTTCCTCCGAAGATTTCTCTAAATTTCGCCTTCTACCGAGCTCTCAATCAATTTTTTGTGTTATGAACTCAACCCTCGTTTTTGAACCTTAAATTCTGCCCAGGTGCGTTCTTCTACGCGAACGCGATAAACAATCTTCCACAGGCCCAAAATTCCTCATTCGCGAATGCGAGGGGCCTCTTATGAACACGTACCTTCCACTGACAGACCCTTCGCGAACGCGGGAACCTCTTCGCGAACGCATAGGCTTAATTCCCAAAGCTCCCTCTGCCCCGTTCCTCTACGCGAACGAGAGGACCATATCGCGAATGCGTAGGCCTAAGGTCCCACACCTTCGCGAACGCGGAAACAACATCGCGAAAGTGAAGAACAACTTAGTTGCCTTTCCCAGATGATCTACGCGATCGCGAGGCACCTCTCGCGAACGCGATGAAGGATTTTTTTGTAATAAAACACCAGAAATCTGCCACTTCTCTAAGTCCAAATATGACCCATTGAGTATTCGAAACACGCCCGAGGCCCCCCAGAACCTCAACCAAACATACCAACAAGTCTTATAATACCATACGAACTTAGTAAAATCCGCAAACCACATCAAACAATGCTAAAATCACAAAGTTATCCTCCGATTCAAACTTAAAGAACTTGAAACTTCCAAATTCGACAACCGATGCCGGAACCAACCAAACTACATCTGATTGACCCCAAATTCTGCACACAAGTCATATTCAACATTACGGACCTACTCCAACTTACGGAAACGGATTCCGACCCCGATATCAAAAATTTCACTACCGGCCCAGAATTTCAAAAATTCGACTTTCGCCATTTCAAGCCTAAATGAGCTACGGACCTCCAAAATACAATTCGGACACGCCCCTAAACCCAAAATCATCTAATGGAGCTAACGGAACCGACATAATTCCATTTCGGAGTCGACTTCATACAGTTCCGACTACGGTCCAAATCCTAAGGCTTAAACCTCCATTTAGGGATTAAGTATTCCAAAACACTCCGAAACCAAAACTAAAAGCTCCCGGCAAGTCACCTAAGCAGAAAAAGGTATGGGGGAAACAGTAAATAGGGGATCGGGGCTATTACTTTCAAAATGACCGGCCGGTTCGTTATATCCTTCCCCTCTTAAAACAATCGTTCATCCTCGGATGAGTATAGAGACATACTTGAAGTGGTGAAAAGATGAGGATAATGGTTACGCATATCCTGCTCGGTCTCCCAAGTCGCCTCCTCGACCGGCTGTCCCCTCCACTGAACCTTCACAGAAGAAATTTTCTTTGACCTTAGCTTTCTGACATGCCTGTCTAAAATAGCTATTGGCTCCTCAACATAAGATAGATCCTTGTCCAACTTGACTGAGCTGAAATCCAATACGTGAGCCGGATCGCCGTGATATCTCGGGAGCATCAAAATATGAAATACCGGATGAACTCCTGCTAGGCTGGGAGGTAAGGGAAGCTCATAAGCAACCTCCCCAACTCGCCGCAACACCTTAAAGGGGCCAATAAACCTTGGGCTCAGCTTTTCCCTCTTTCCGAACCTCATAATGCCCTTCATAGGAGAAACCCAAAGCACGACCCGCCTCCAACCATAAAGGCAACATCGCGAACCTTCTGGTCCACATAGCTCTTCTGTCTGGACTAGGCTGTGTGAAGTCTGTCCTGAATCACCTTCACCTTCTCCAAGGAATCCTGAACCAAGTCCGTACCCAATTATCTGGCTTCGCCTGACTCGAATCAACCCACTGGGGACCGACACTGCCTACCATACAGAGCCTCATACGGTGCCATCTGAATGTTGAACTGATAACTGTTGTTGTAGGCAAATTTCTCAAGTGGCAAGAACTGATCCCAAGAACCCCCAAAATCTATCACATAAGCACGGAGCATATTCTCGAGTATATGAATAGTGCGCTCGGACTGTCCGTCCATCTGAGGGTGAAATAGTGTGCTCAGCTCCACTCTTATACCCAACTCCTGCTGCACGGCTCTTCAGAACCGTGATGTAAACTGCGTACCTCGGTCAGAGATGATAGATACCGGTACACTATGAAGCCTAACAATCTCGCGAATATAAATTCGAGCCAACTGCTCGAAAAAATAGGTAGTCATCATATGAATGAAATGAGCTGACTTGGTCAGCCTGTCCACAATCACCCAAACTGCATCAAACTTCCGCTGAGTCTGTGGGAGACCAATAATGAAGTCCATAGTGATATACTCCCATTTTCACTCCGGAATCTCTATCTTCTGAAGCAACCTACCCGGTCGTTGATGCTCATATTTCACTTGCTGACAATTTAGACATCTAGCCACATACTCTACTATGTCCTTCTTCATTCTCCTCCACTAATAATGCTGCCTCAGGTCCTTATCCATCTTTGTGGCACCCGGATGAATGGAGTACCGTGAGCTGTGAGCCTCCTGAAGAATCAACTCACGCAGACCATCTACATTGGGTACACATAGCCTGC
This sequence comes from Nicotiana otophora, assembly GCA_000715115.1. Classification (NCBI taxonomy): domain Eukaryota; kingdom Viridiplantae; phylum Streptophyta; class Magnoliopsida; order Solanales; family Solanaceae; genus Nicotiana; species Nicotiana otophora. Next base: position 201,149 of record AWOL01S0008325.1, read on the forward strand.
CATGTATCCTCATGCACCATCTCCTCCAATAGTGACCTCCTTAGCATCATCGTGCTGGACCGTGTCCTTAAGGACAAGTAGATGGGGGTCATCATACTGACGCTCCCTCACACGATCATAAACAGAACACCGAGAGACCACACAAGCCAATACTCAACTCGGCTCAGAAATATCTAATCTCACAAACTGGATGGCTAAGGCCTGAACATCTAACGCCATGGGCCTCTCTGCTGCTGGTAGATATGCTAAGCTCCCCAAACTCTCTGCACGGCGACTCAAAGCATCGGCCACCACATTGGCCTTCCCAGGGTGGTACAAAATAGTGATATCATAATCCTTAAGTAGCTCTAACCACCTCCTCTGAAACAAATTAAGATCCTTCTGCTTGAACAGATGCTGCAAACTCTGGTGATCAGTGTAAATCTCACAAGGAACACTGTACAAATAATGTCGCCAAATCTTCAAGTCATGAACAATAGCTGCTAATTCAAATTCGTGGACAGGGTAGTTCTTTTCATGCACCTTCAGTTGTCTGGACGCGTAGGAAATCACCCTACCATCCTGCATCAACACTGCGCCGAGACCAATCCGCGATGCATCATAATATACTGTATAAGACCCTGAACCTGTAGGCAATACCAATACTGGGGCCGTAGTCAAAGCTGTCTTGAGCTTCTGAAAGCTCTCCTCACATTCCTCTGTCCAGCTGAACGGAGCACCTTTCTGGGTCAGCCTGGTCATAGGTACTGCAATATATGACAATATCTCTACAAAGCGACGGTAATACCCCGCCAAACTAAGAAAACTCCGGATCTTTGTAGCTGAGGACGGCCTGGGCCAATTCTGCACTACTTCAATCTTCTTCGGATCCACTTGGATCCCCTCACTCGATACTATATGACCCAAGAATGCCACTGAGTCTAGCCAAAACTCACACTTGAAAATTTTACATATAACTTCTTTTCTCTCAAGGTATGAAGTGCAGTCCTCAGGTGCTGCTCATAATCTTCCCGAGTCCGGGAGTATACCAGAATGTCGTCAATAAACACAATGACAAATGAGTCAAGATAAGGTCGGATCACACTGTGCATCAAGTGCATAAAAGTTGTTGGGGCATTGGTCAGAACAAAAGACATCACAAGAAACTCACAGTGACTATACCGAGTCCTGAAAGCAGTTTTCGGGATATCTGGCTCCCGAATCTTCAATTGATGATAACCTGATCGTAAGTCAATCTTGGAAAACACTTTGGCACCCTGTAGCTGATCAAATAGGTCATCAATAAGAGGCAAGGGATACCTGTTCTTCATTGTGACTTTGTTCAACTGGCAATAATCAATACACAAATGCATAGAACCATCATTTTTCTACACAAACAAGACAGGAGCACCCCAAGGTGACACACTGGCCGACTAAATCCCTTATCAAGCAACTCCTGCAACTGCTCCTTCAACTCAGGAGGAGCCATACGGTATGGAGGAATAGATATGGGCTGAATGACCGGCAACAAATCAATGCCGAAATCAATATCTCTGTCGGGTGGCATGCCCCGAAGATCAGCTGGAAACACATCTGGGAAATCCCTCACTACTGGAACTGACTCAACTGTAGGGGTATCAATACTGACATCTCTCACATAAGCTAAATACATGTCGCACCCCTTCTCAACCATTCGTTGAGCCTTAAGAAATGAAATAACTCTGCGGGGAGTATACTCTAAGGTACCTCTCCACTCTAATCGTGGTAAGCCTGGCATAACCATCATCACGGTTTTAGCGTGACAATCAAGAATAGCATAATGGGGCGACAACCAGTCCATGCCCAAAATAATATCAAAGTCCACTATGCTGAGCAATAATAAATCGGTTCTGGTCTCAAAACCACTAAGAGCAATCAAACACGACCGGTACACGCGGTCCATAACAAGAGAATCTCCCATAAGAGTAAACACATAAACATGGGAACCCAAAGAATCTCGAGATACGCCCAAATACGGGGCAAATAAGAGGACACATAAGAATATGTAGAGCCTCGGTAAAATAATACTGACGCATCTCTATGACAGACCGGAACAATACCTGTAATGACAGAATCATAAGCAATCGCCTTTATACGAGCAGGAAGTGCATAATATCTGGCCTGGCCTCCCTCTCTAGGGCGACCTCTACCTCCCCGGCCTCCACCTCGAGCTGGCTGAGCAGGTGGGGTGGCAACTGCTGTAATCATAGCCTGAGAACCCGGTGGAACACGTTGTGGCTGAGAAGTCTGTGAAGGTGCACCCCTCCTAATCCTGGAGCAATCTCTCATCACATGGAGAGTGTCACCACACTCAGAACAAGCTCTGGGAGGGCGTGGGCGCTATGACTGGCTCGGGCCAGGTCTGCTGGACTGGCCACTAGGAACACCCCGTACAGGAGGCACACTAGATGAATGAACGGGGCGACTCACATAACCCCTACCATGGCGAGATGATGGGGCACGAGCTCCAGAATAATAACCAGTCTCTCGAGACCTCTTGGCCTCCCTCTCCTCTCTATCTCGGGCAAACGTGCCCTCAAATCTCCTGACAATACTCACAACCTGCGGATAAGAAATATCCATCTCCAACTCCCTGGCCATACTACTCCAGATGCTGGGATGGAGTCCCTCAATAAACCATCGAACCCTCTCTCGAAATATGGCAACTAAGGCCGGTGCATGTCAGGCCAAATCACTGAAACTGACTGCATACTCTGACACAGTCATAGTACCCTAGCGGAGCTACTCAAAATCCGCACGCCATGAGTTTTTGAGGCTCTAAGGGACATACTCTCTCAAAACCACGTCCGAGAACTGAGCCCATATAAGTGAAGCTACCTCAGCCGGACTACTCAACTCATAAGCATGCCACCACTAATAGGCTGCTCCTCCAAGCTGGAATATAGTAAAAGAAACCCCGCTCGTCTCCGCTACGCCCATAGTACGGAGAATACGATGACACTCCTCCAAAAAAACCTAAGCATCATCTGTAGCCAATCCACTGAAGGTAGGTGGGTGGTACTTCTTGTACCTCTCAAGTCTGAGCTGATCCACCTCAGAAGCTGCTACCCTAACCTCGGGCAGGGCTTGAGCTACCGGCTGCATTGGTACAACCTCTGGAACCTGGTCGACCTGAACTCGCTGCTCTGGAGTATCGGTGATAGGAGTCTGTGCTCCTCCCCCGGCCTGAGATATAGCAGGAGCAAGTGGAATCAATCCAGCCTGAGCTAAGGTGATGAACATGCTCAGAAACTGGGCTAGAGTCTCCTGGAGGGCTAGTGCAGAAACAGGTACCTTAGGTGTCTGCCCTCCAGCTGGAGCTATTAGGGGCTCCTCTGTAGTAGCTCGTGCGGGTGCTCTGGCTGCACCACGTGGACGTCCTCGGCCTCTACCCCAGCCCCGGCCCCGGCCTCTCGCGGCTCTAGTAGGGGGTGCGGGTGCCTGGTCATCAGATCCGCTTGTACGTGTCCTCACCATCTGTGAGAGAATAGAATATAGAAATTTAGAATTTTTGAAGTCAGCAATTTTTTTTTTTTGCACGACAAGGAATCAAAATGGTGGAATTTCCTAACAGTTCTATAGCCTCCCAAAGATAAGTACAAACATCTCCGTACTGATCCGCGAGACTCTACTAAATCGGTTTATGACTCACGACACCTATGAACCTAGAGCTCTGATACCAACTTGTCACGACCCAAATTTCCCCTCAGTATGACGTCGTGACGGCACCTAATCTCTACGACTAGGTAAGCCTAACATTTGCGGAATAATGAAATGAAAACACAATTTTAACAACTAACTGTTCAAAAATACACAGCACTTCCAAAACCCGGAACATCGTGAATCACAAACTGCAGAAGGAAAATCTAGTGTCTCTATACATCAGAGTCTAACAAAGGAAAAATATAGAAGATAATGGACATGAGAAAGAGTAGAAGGGGACTCCGAGGTCTACGGACGCGGCAGATATACCTTGAAATCTCCAAAGCTATCCTGGCTCACTGATAGTGCGGCTGAGAAGGAGCACCTGGATCTGCACACGAAAAACCTGTGCAGAAGAGTAGCATAAGTACACCACAATTTATACCTAGTAAGTGCCAAGCCTAACCTCGATAGAGTAGTGACGAGGTCAGGTTGGAGCCCTACTGGAATATGATAATAAAGCAAGGCAAAAATAAAATATCGCAGTAAAATAAAGACTGAAATTTAACAAGAAAGAATTTATAGAAGGTAATAGCTCAATACACAGAGATAACAATAGGGGATCTCCCGAGATACCGTCTCGTAGTCCCAAACATAAATGTGCAGGGGAATATCCCGGAATACCGTTCCGTAGTTCCAAAGTAAATATGCAAGACAGGGGGATCTCTCGGAATACCGTTCCGTAGTCCCAAAGTAAATATGCAGTACAGAGGGATCTCCCGGAATACCGTTTCGTAGTCCCAGAGTAAATATACAGTACATGGGGATCTCCTGGAATACCGTTTTGTAGTCCCAAAGTAAATATACAGTACATGAGGATCTCCCGGAATACCGTTCCGTAGTACCAAAGTAAATATGCAGTGCAAATATAGAAATACAACTACATCATGAAATGTTACGATTTAGACTAAGTACCAGTCAAGGAAGAAGCAGGATATTTATTACGCATGTTGCACAGAGTTCACATAAGCAATTAAGACATGTTGTATTAGACTAAATAGGATAGCTACACATATTGGAATAATTCAATTAAGAATGAAAATAGATTAATACTCATTAACATGGTATAACTCAAAATAAAAAGAAAACAGGTTGCTGCTCAGTAAGAAAATCGGGTTTTTTCACAACTAGCCCGATTACGTACTCGTCACCTCACGTACACGACGCTCACATATCACAATAATTCCAAATCTTAAGGGAATTTCCCCCACACAAAGTTAGGCAAGCCACTTACCTTGAACCAAGCTCAATCAATCGGTCACAATGCCCTTTCCACGAATATTCAACTCTGAATAGCCCAAATCTAGCCAAAAGCAATTACATATCATAAATACAACCATAATAGACTCATCTAATTAATGAGATCAACACTTTAACAAAAATTCCGAAGTTTTTCCAAATTCAGAGGGGCCTCTCGCGAATGTGTATCTTCCACTGACGGACCCTTCGCAAATGCGAGAACCTCTTCGTGAATGCGTAGGCTTAATGCCCGAAGCTCTCTCTGCCCCGTTCTTCTACGCGAATGCGAGGACCATATCACGAACGCGTAGGCTTAAGGTCCCATACCTTCGCGAACGCGGGAACAACATCGCGAACGCGAAGAATAACTTAGCTGCCTTTCCCAGATGCCCTACGCGATCGCGAGGCACCTCTCACAAACGCGATGAAGGATTTTTCTACAATAAAACACCATAAATCTGCCACTTCTCTAAGTCCAAAAATGTCCCATTGAACATCCGAAACACACCCGAGGCCCCCGGGATCTCAACCAAACATACCAACAAGTCCTAAAATACCATACGAACTTAGTCGAATCCTCAAACTACATCAAACAATGCTAAAATCACAAATCATCCTCCGATTCAAACTTAAAGAACTTGAAACTTCCAAATTCGACAACCGATGTCGGAACCAACCAAACCATATCCGATTGACCCCAAACTTTGTACATAAGTCATATTCAACATTACGGACCTACTCCAACTTCTGAAAATGGATTCTGACCCCGATATCAAAACTTTCACTACCGGCCCAGAACTCCAAAAATTTGACTTTTGCCATTTCAAGCCTAAATGAGCTACGGACCTCCAAAACACAATCCGGACATGCCCCTAAATCCAAAATCACCTAATGTGGCTAATGAACTGTCGTTCCAGATCGTCTTCATACAGTTCCGACTACGGTCCAAATCCTAAGGCTTAAACCTCTATTTAGGGACTAAGTATCCCAAAATACTCCGAAACCAAAAACAAAACCTCCTAGCAAGTCACCTAAGCAGAAAAAGGTATGGAGAAAACAGTAAATAGGGGATCAGGGCTATTACTTTTCAAACGACCGGCCGGGTCGTTACAACAGTGGTGTATGGATATAACACACTAGAAAAGAGAAAGGAGCTATGGCAACAGCTTGCAGGAATCTCACATAAGGTATCTAAACCCTGGATTATCTGGGGTGATTTCAATTCCATATTGTGCCCACAGGATAGACTATATGGTACTGCAGTAACTAACATGAAGGTAAAGGACTTTGTTGAATGTGTTCAAAACCTGATGCTGAATGAGCTACCATAGAAGGGAGATTACTGTACCTGGACAAATAAATAGCAAGGTGGAGATAGAATCTGGAGTAGAATTGACAGAGCAATAGGAAATGCAGATTGGATGATGTAGTTTGGACATCTCACTACTGAGTATAGACTACCTCACATCTCAGGTCATAGCCCTATGATGATGAATACTAATGTAAGGGATCAAAAGGTCAAGCCAGCATTCAAATTCTTTCATGTTTGGTCAACACATAAGAACTTTCCTAGGATAGTGGAGGACTGCTGGACACAGAACCTGCATATAGATACAATGAGAAACATTTGGCTGAAGTAGAAAAGCCTACGAGGAAAACTGAAGATTCCAAATAAAACTGAGTTCAAGGGTATTGCTATGAAGATTGAACAAGCTAGGGAAGACCTGAAAGAGGTTTATACCAAGATAAGTGTACATTACATAGATGCACTTGCATCAGAAGAGAATAATATACTATGTCAGCTTGAAAAGTGGTCCTTGATTAAAGAAAGTATTATGCAACAGAATGCAAGGGCAATGTGGATAAAAGTTGGAGACTCTAACTCTAGCTACTTCTCAGGAGTCATGAAGGATAGGAAACAGAGGAAACAAATCACAGAGATTGATTCTCTAAATGGAAGGAGACTGACTGACTCAGTAGCTATAAGGGACGAGATTACTCAGTTTTACAAGTCACTCATGGGCACAACAATTCCCAAAGTGGCAGCAGTAAATAAGAAGACCATGAGAAGAGGAAAAAAGCTGAACCATGATCGGCAACTTCAGCTATGTGAAACAGTAATAGAACAAGAAATCTATGATGGACTATGCTCTATAGGAGATGACAAAGCACCAGGGATAGATGAATAAAATGTAGTATTCTATAATAAAAAAAAAAAGCATGGCCAATTAAGAAGAATGAAGTTATAGAAGCAGTAAAGGAGTTCTTTATAACAGGTACTATGTTCAGAGGCATCAATTGTACTGCAGTAACTTTGATTCCAAAAGTATCTAATCCTGCTATAATCAAAGAGTATAGGCCAATTGCATGCTGTATTGTTCTCTATAAAATCATTGCTAAAGTCCTAACAGGAAGAATACAAAAGGTTATTGCTAGCATCATCACAGAAACACAAGCTGGACTCATTCCTGGGAGAAAAGTTGCAGACAATGTGATCTTGGCACATGAATTGGTAAAGGCATACACAAGGAAATACATCTCACCAAGACGCATGATCAAAGTAGATATTCAAAAAGCCTATGATACAGTAGATTGGAGGTTCCTGAAGCAGATGCTGGAAGAGCTGCACTTCCCTCCAAAGTTTGTTAGATGGGTAATGGAATGTGTGTAAATTATTAATTACTCCATAGTAATCAATGGAGAACCAACCAAACCATTTGATGTTGCAAGAGGGCTCAGGCAAGGCGACCCAATGTTACCCTTCTTATTTGCCATAGTCATGGAGTACTTAAGCAGAAATCTTAGTGAATTGAGGGATGAGAAGCAATTCAAATATCATCCTAAGTGTTCAAAAATGAATATCACTCATTTGAGTTTTACGTATGACCTACTAATGTTTGCCAAAGGAGATCTAACTTCTGTAGGTCTACTGCACAGAAAGTTTGGTAACTTCACAGATGCTTCAGGTTTACAAGCTAACATGTCAAAGAGTGTTATCTATTTGGTGGAGTACCAAATCCTCTCAGACATGATATTTAGCAACTACTGGGATATGGGAAAGGGGAATTACCTTTTAGGTATTTAGGGATCCCACTGCTACAAGAAAGTTGAAGTAGAATGGAAACCATTAATATCCAAGATCACTGCAAGGGTGGCTCCATGGGTAGCAAAGAAGTTGTCATATACTGGTCGAGTCCAGTTAGTGAAGTCAATTCTATTTGGAGTTCAATCCTACTGGCCCCGGCTGTTCATAATACTTGCCAAAGTGATGAAGGCCATAGAAGCTTACTGTAGAAGCTATATTTGGTCAGGAGCAAATGAAATAACTAGAAAAGCATTGGTTTCTTGTAGTAAAATGTGTGTGCCAAAGTCAGATGGAGGTCTTAACCTCACAAATTTAAAGATCCGGAACAAAGCAATTATAGTTAAAAGTTAAAACTTGCTGGGAATTACACTCCCTCCGTTTCAAATTAGGTGAAGTACTTTCCTTTTTAGTTTGTTCCAAAATAAATGACACATTTTTAAATTTGGAAATAATTCAACTTTAAACTCTTTATTTTGTCCATTTTACCCTTAATGAGAAGCTTTTATAACCACACAAATGCCATGGCCCTACAAAGCTTTTACCACTTAAGCTTTTAAAACCACAAGTTTCAAAAGTCTTTTTTTTCTTAAGCGTCGTGCCGAGTCAAACTATCTTATCTAAATTGAAACGGAGGGAGTAGTAAAAAAGATACTCTTTGGATCAAATGGATACATGAGTACTATATAAAAGGGAAGCAGTTAACAAATATGTCCACACCTCAGCAAACAAGTTGGATGGTAAGAAAAATATTCAAGGCAAGAGAGGAATTGAGTAATGTGGAACATAAGTCAACAGGGAGCAGGAGCATGATTAGGGCCATCTACCTAAAAATGATAGGAGATTTACCAAAAGTCACCTGGAAGAACCTAATATGTGGGAATGCAGCAGGACCAAAAGTAGTCTTCATAGCATGGCTTCAATTTCAAGACAGATTACTCACAGCTACAAGACTAAAAAGCTGGGGTATGTAGATAGATACAAGCCGTCAAATGTGCAAACTAGCAGAGGAAAGCAAAGATCACCTATTTGCTGGATGTGAAGTTACCAAACGAGTGTAGAGCAAATTAATAGCATGGATACACACTGATTGGCCATCAATGATGTCATGGGGGAAAATGCAAAGCTGGATAGAACAGAGAACAAGAGGAAAGACAAAGAAAGCAAAAATACTGAAGCTGGTATATACAAAGTTCATATATAGAATATGTATTGAACGAAACAACAAAGTTTTTATGCAGGAACCGAGAACAAGTGATGTTGTAGCTAGAGAAATAGCCTATACCTGTTGTGTTCGTGTTGCTGACAATCTTAAGATGACTCTACAGAATTTCAGATTTCCTAGTTAAGGTGTATATGATAGTTTCTATTACTGTAGTGTGTTTGTCATATGAATAGTAGACTGAGTATAAAGTCTAGCTGGATTTGTAAATATTCTACTTGGTAATTAATGAAAGTTGATAGCTACCAAAAAAAAAAGTGGATAATCAAGAATTTACCTCAATGGTGTAATGAATGACATGTTTACTTTATTGTTGGAACAATGACCAGTTATTCCAAAAAATATATAGATGCGATATTTTTCATTTGACAAGAAGGAGGCCAAATTAATCTTTGAAAGATTGACGGAACTTAAAGAAGTCACTAGTATAATCTTTTTAGAGATCAGAAAAATGACACTAGAGCAAAAAAGAAGAAAGAAAAAGAGAAAACAAAACAAGAAAAGCTTTTGTTGTTCGGATTCATGATTTTTAAGTTTATACATTCCTAGAACAATATCAAGTAAATATTACAATGATAATTGAATTTATAATCAAATGTATACATACAAATTTAAGCAAAAGTTATTGAGGTCATATGAACTCGTAACCGAGCATCTAGCTCCACCGTTGCCTCCCTTTTAGATATGTATCTAAAAGAAATTTCTAAAAGATATGTATCTCTTCCAGAAGTTTATTTCAATGGGGTAATGTAGAAGTTACTCAAGGAATGACATCTCCATTTTATGCAGAAATAGTAACTATTTATTCAGGAAAAAGATATTGCCTTTATTAGCCAAACAGAGACCCGATGAATATTAAGACATTGAAGGAACTTAAAGAAGTCACTTGAATTTTCTGTGGAACTAGAAATCGAAGTAAGAGTTCGACAGAACCCAATAACTTTTGTTTAAATTCTGCATATATATTAAGAAATTCACTAAAAATATGTATAAAAATAAAATTCAAAAATTTAATTACTAACCCCTTACGCTATTACAGAATTTAGAAACCACAGAGGTCTAAATTCTTAGGCTAGGATAGCAACCTGTGACTAGAGATCAGAAAAAGGAGACCAAATACTAAACTAAATTTAAAAAAGATTTAAGAAAAAAACAAAAATGCAACAAAACAAAAGAAGCTATGTGGTCTGTCAACAAACAAATTTGACCAGGGGTACAATTGAAAAAACAAGGCAGTAGGAAGTAGGAACATAAAACCCTTGAACGGCAAAGAGATGAATAAGAAAACGTCTGAATTCTCCCTGCAACAAATCAACTGCAAGTCATTTATTTATTTATTTATTTATTTATTATCGTCAACTATATATGGTAGGCCCCCCATTGTCCAGGAATAGAAGAACAACAAAATCTTATTTGGATTACATGCGGTTTCGGGTGGGGAGGATAAATATTTTGGTAGGAGTACGATTTTAATAATGTTTGATACACCTATTTCAAAATTTAATATATTTTCAAAGGACGCAGGTAAATTTAACCTTCTCATTTATTTCTTGGCTAAATGAAAGAAAGGGGCATTTGCATTTATACCCAATAAATTTTTGGGTTTAACTTTTAACTTATACCCGCTTTGCAAAACAATTACAAGCATACTCATTTTTCGGATAACTTCAAACATACGAGCTTGAAGTAGCAAAAATTTATGTCTGAAGTTTGAACTTCAAAATGTTTTACCTTAAGTGTAGGAAAACTTCAGATATTTTTACCTGAAGTTTGGCCTGACTTACAAAGGCAATCACGCAAACTTCAGTTCATAGTGCAATGGCAAACTTTAGCTCAATAAAACTACAGCATGTTTTGACTGAAGTTTTTGTTTTGTAATTGCTGAACTTCAGCATTGTAGGAGCTGAAGTTTGTTTTGTAATTGTTGAACTTCAGTATTTCTAGAAGCTGAAATTTATTTTATAATTGCTGAACTTCAGCATTCTAGGGCTAAAATTTATTTTGTATTGATGAATTTCAGCATTCTAGGAGCTGGAGTTACACGGAAATGAGGAAGATAATCTTTCAAAAAACAAAATTCAACAAAAGAAGATATTGTACATAAACGAAATAGTACTAAACAATAATGAATTTAATAGATCACGATTAACAGCGATTGATGCTATTCATTTCAAAGATTAAAAGATAAAAAATATTTTCGACATGAAAATAAGTTAATACAGATAAATTAGAACCAAAAATCAATATGAAGCTAAAATATCTAAGAGGTTAAATTATTGTAAATAAGACCAAACTAAACATAATGGGACAAACAAATATATATGAATCATCGGACTAGAACGCATAACAATATCTCAAGCTTCAACATTCAGAAAACGAAAGAGGAAAAGAAAGAGCCTGAAGTTGTTTAAAAAGCGGGTCTAAGTTAAAAAAAATTTAAAAAATGAATATAGGCTAAATGAGGACGACCAATTAGGGCGTCCCGTGCAATTTTTACATGAAGAAACTATCTAAGACATGAGCAAACTTCATAATTGGTCTTGAAATCCTCAATTGAAGACACTATGATGGCGATAAGCAAATAAAGCTTCCACATTTACAAAAATAGCAAGGCATAGAAATGATTTCTGATCAACTACTTCCACATTAAGCCATTCACAACTTTTGCAGCAAAAAGGTTTAGAAGACAAGACAACATATTAATTACATTTTCTTCCGCTTGGACTTCTTTCTACTCTCTATTTTTGTACGAGCTGCTTCAAATTCCTCTTCGCTAGGTTCCGCTGCAGATGGATCCCCACCATATTTGCTAATCAGAGACGACAACATACAAGTCATCTTACCTCTTCGCTCATTTTGCCGCTGCGATATAATAGCATATAAGTCCTCTGATTTTTTCTTTGACCTATAGCATTTCAAGCGTCCACCAATCAGAATATTGCTAATTTCATGATTAGCAATGAATTAAGGCTAAAAATGACTTACTTTTGTCTCTGTCTCAACGGACTTGTAGGTGGTTTTGTTTTAGACACTTCCTTCGACCATTTTTCATATGCTTTTGTTGATTTTAGCTCCCCTATAAATGTAAAATTGAAGTTGTAAGTCCATTGTCAGCAAAGAATTTTTGGGCGGGGCTTGAGGAATCTGTTCCGACATCACCATGTAACAATGCTAAAAGATGTAATTAGGTAACTGGGAAGCAGCAACCACGGAGCAAAAGGAAAAATGATCAGAACATAGAAAACGTCCAGTCCAGTCCATGTTAGAAATGTCAGAGATTGTAACATGAAACAGACCCTGAAATCTAAATCTATATCGACTAAGTTGGGGCTCAGAAATGGTTTTAATGTATTAACAGTGTCATGAACACATAATTTCTCAAACCGAAGCTAATCCATACCTGCAGCAATTGCCTCGTCAAGAATATCTTTGAAACGGTGTGAATCTAACGTGGGGTCAGAGCAAATCATAGAACAAAAGAGCCTGCACGTTAATGAATTAGATGCAGCATAGAGATTATGAAGTTAATGGAAATGAGAAGAGTGTACTTGATTCTCAGCTAATACCTATTCATTTTACCCTTATACTTGTTAAACAAATCAATCAAGTCTTTCTTCTCTGACTCGGATCCTCTATAATTTGCTTCAAACTCTTCAATGTCAGCCTCAGTTATCTGCAATAAACATTTATGCAAGAACCATGTTGGAGGATGTCTAATACTCAATTAAAACAGAATTACATATCCGTGTCACTATTACCTTTGGATGCATAGCTCGAAAAAACTCCTTCAAGTTCTCCACAACATCTCCAGCCAGGTCCTGTCAATTACCAGTTAGCTACGTGCAAACATATTAAAGAGATATCCGCTCGATTTACCCTAAGGGAGTATTCAGCCTCAACCACAGGGTAAAATTACTATTTTAGAGATTATGTAAAGTTTGCAAATCTCTCTACGTAGATGAATGACCATAAGATACTAAGATTCAGATAAAATTAGACTTATTTTACATAGAGATACCATATATACACGCGCATAGAGACGTTATGTTTTCCTAACACAAAATGCAAATAAATACCGACATAATATTAGTGACTCCACCTATGTGAGCTCCATAGAAGTCCTAATAAAGGAGGGTTGGGTAGGTTGATGACAAGAGTAGAAATAGTTCAATTAAAAAGAACAGTGCACAAAGATCCCGCATTCATGCAAGGTCCGGGGAAGGGCCGCAACCCCAAAGGGTGTGATGTAGATAACCTACCGTAATGCAAGCATTAGTAGTTGCTTCTACGGCTTGAACCCATGACCTATAGGTTACACAAAGATAACTTTATCGTTGTCCCAAGGCTTCTCTTCAGTAGAAATAGTTCAATTATTGAGATAAAATAAAATCGCAAACATCTGTAGAATTGGTAAAAGTCTAATTTCATATTCTATTCACATGAGGCAAGGGGAAATTGTTGAATTACTTCTCTTACAATAAAGAAGGGTTAAGGTAAGTTGACAACCAGAGTAGAAATAGTTCAATTATGATGATAAAATGAAGGGATCCTTACACAAATAGCCGGTCATATTCATTGTTTACTTTTTCTAGCCATACACATAGATTATACACAATTATACATATATAATACATAAATTATGTATATATTATACCTCCACGGGCTATTTTTAGTTTAAGTGACTAGGTGTACGGCTATTTGGGTTAATTCTTCTAAAATGAAATCACATACATATGCATAATTGATAAACGTCCAATTTCATGTTCTATTCACATGAGGCAAGGGGGAATTGTTGAATTACTTATGTTACGGAGAAAATCATCTTTCCTCGTGTTAATTGGTATTTTAAAGTATTTACTTTCTAGTTTCCTCCCGACTATGAAGTGACTTAAAAACGTTCAGTTGGAGAAGGTGCATGTGCAATAAAACTGCAGTGGGAGCTGTCATTTACTAAATTTAAAACAAACTTTCTACTATATTGCATCATAACAAGCAATAAAACCAATTTAGTGCAACTCACAGCATCATCAACACAGCCAGTCTGATCATAGAGTGCTCGTTTCTCCTCATCACCAAGAACTGATATCACCTTTTGCAGCTGTTGAAATTTCTCTTTAGCTTCCTACAGAAAGAAAATTCAATATAAATGCCTTTCCTGCTGGCTAATGATATAGCATTAGTGAAGAAAATCAAACTCAAAAATTATAGAACTGTGATATACCTCATCTCCCGGATTCTTATCTGGATGAAGCCGCAGTGCCAACTTGTAATATGCCTTCTTTATCTCCTGCTGAGATGCTGTTCTTTCAACCCCAAGAATCTATAAAGCAGATGACTTGTTAGTTATCTCAGCTCTGTTGCAAATTAAGTAAAGCAAAACCAATACTGACACATAGCAAAGAAATCATGTGCTTAGTTCATAGAAAGATCTTTGAACTGTAATTTTGGTACAGATACAAATGCCACGTGATAATTATGATCCTTATTGTTTCATTCTAAGCACTTCAGTACATCACAATATTCAATGAACACGCTCTTAGTACAGGCAGAGTGAGACCAACTTGGCAGACAAATTACGGGCAACTATGTCAATATCAATGAAGAGATTCAAGCAGAACAATATTCCTGCTCCAGTTTACTATTATCTTTCTTCCTCCATATAGTAATCGAGTCTTCCTAAAAGAAATCAACTAAGGGCGTGTTCAGTATGCCGGATTAAGTCTGGATTAGGAGATGTGAATGCATTATAGTAAGGACACAATTTTTTTGGAGTTGAATTGAGTCATTAGTATACAATGTCAACCAGTTCCACTTTCTCCTACTATCTCCCATGTGATAAAAGGGTAAGTGATGGAACCAGGATTTTATACTAGGGATTCAATATTGTCAAACATGGAATTTAAACCTGTGACCTAATGCAATTTTTGAACCCCTTTGCTACTTTACTAGAACTTCCCCTCAAGACAGGGGAGTTCAACACTTCACACACAACCCAAAAGACGAATTTTAACCCTATTCACACAGTATACATTTTCAGCAAAGGGAATATAATTGGACCCCCTTTCTCCAAGCTAGTTTCTCGTATGTGGAGAGCCATTACAAATGTTAATTTAGACAGTTTCCACTTTCAGTTGAGAAAGTGACAGGCTGGTAAGCTCTCAAATAGCGTACCTCAGCCTGTATTTCCAATACCTACCCACTGCATTAGGTTATGGGGTTCGAGATGCGGTAATTAGCCAACAACAATCAAAGGTGGATCCAGTTTTTAAATTCTATGAGTTTAATCTTTAAGATTTTTAGAATTGCACCCATCATATCTACCATTTCTTGTAATTTTAGTGGACTTTTACACATAAATTTATACTCCATGTCAAAAGTACTGGGACCTGGTACCTTAAAGCTGGTTCTATGATTCCCTAGTACAAGACTTAGTTGGAGCAGCATGGACATTTATCATATCACCACAACTCCTTTGCATACCACTAGGAGTGCTTAACGTGGAAGACCAACTTAAACTTGACTAGAAATTGCTAAATGAGTTCCATGTAGCCAATGAGTATGAATAATTACAGGATTATTTGTTAGCTACATTCAAGCAATTAGTGTGTTGCACATTGGAATAGTTACCCAAAGTTTGATCTAATCTGAAATTTTGCATAAAACAGACAAAGGAACTCAACACTCAACAGACTGACCAAACCGAGGGCACAATAGGCAAAAAAAACCTTGAAAAAATCAGTATATTAACGAGAAACACCTCAAAATTCGAAAACCCCAAATACACTTTCCTTAAAGGCTACAGTTAATTAGGGCAAAAAATGATAGGTACCTCATATAGGCTCTTATTATGGGAAGAAGAAGCAGTGGTATGTTGTTGATTTTCATTCATTTCTTCTTCTTCTTCTTCTTCTTCAGTAACCCTAGCCGTCTTCTTTCTCTTCCCCATAATGCAAACGCTAAATCTATAGTAAATGTTAATTAGTGGAAAGTTTTTTTGGAGGAGGGGTTTATAAAGACGAGGGATTCCCGCCATATGGTTCCTCAACTTTTCCCAGTTCCCGCCAGACCATCACTTCGGCGGACCCTTATTAGGGGCGTTTGGCTTAAGGAGTACCCACAATAATCCCCACGTAAAATGTGGGATTACAAAATTTATTATTATAATTATGGTGTTATTTTTAAATTATGTATTCCGTGTGAAATAATATTTTAGATTAACTAATCTTGGGATAAATTATCATATGATAAAGGCTATCTTTACTCAAAATTATTCTTCGAGAAATGTAAGGTTAAATTAAAATTAAAACACTTTTCTTCTTTCTCATTAGAAAATTCAGAGACTTCAACTTTGATAACCGTATCCTCTCTCAAGCGATTTGAACCTACGACATAAAATTTTGGAGACTCAGCGTTCCACTAAACTGAACTAAGAATAATCAAAACACATAATTTATTTTATTTTTTTAGTTCAATAAATTAAACCAAATAACTACAAAAAAAAATATCAAACACGCAAGTGAGGGTAAATCTCAATATTCCCTTCTTAACTTCTTATTTATTAAGAATAATAAACACTTACCTTCTTACACTTGATGAACAAAATGAGACCACCATTGCCATTGAAAACACCTCTGAATTATCATATGAAGGTCCCCTATATGTTCTAGGTAATTAAATCTTTCGAAAAGGTAAGGCAATCAAAAATTAGATGAATGTAACATGACAATGTTTTTTGTTTTTGACAGATAATCCGTCAATATATTCTTGTTGATACCACAATTAATCCCGAGTCACCAATAGGAGTTTCTCGGACTTGCGGAGTTCTTCTAATAATGATAAATATTTATTCACTCTTACTGTTTATATTAAATTAAATAATTTATTTTTAGAAGTTACAAATTAAAGTAAAATGACACATTTGTTTTCAAGAAATGCTCTCCTGTGGCGGCAGTGGCACCTTATAGGAAAGGATGTCAAATGACACCCCTTCGCAGGAAAAATACACTGTGTAAATAGATAAATTTCTTTTTTATATGGATATATACTATGTGTTTGATTCTCCTTAATTTTCTGGTATATTTACTTTTATATATTTTGACACCCCTTAATAAAAATTGTGGCTCCGTCACTGCGTGGCGATACGCGGATTCTCGAGGGCCCGAGCTCCCCCTCTAATTGATAAATGTGTGTATTAAACCACATACCTGCATTTATTGAATTCATGTAACATGCGAGTAAATTTTTATTTCGAATAACCACGTAGCCAACGAGATGGCTCTAATATTTACAAGTCACAAAAAATATTGTCTAAGTTTTTCTTCTATGTCTCGTGGGTCATGTATCAGCTTTTTGCTGCAATCACCAAGGACGATAACGTGTTAATATGTGTAGACGTAATTATTTTTATGGGATTAAAGTGCATATTAATTTGAGTAAATTCTTAAATTAGAAATACTATCCAAATTAAGGTTAATTATTTGAGTCCAATGTCGATAAAAGTAAGAAAGTTTACCTAGCTAAGCTATATTATAGACCTCTTTACCCTCACTAAGGTTTTAACTTAATTGTTATTAGTATACAATTTGCTAATTATATAACAAAATTATGATAAATTTGGATCTCTTAATTTTAGGCATCTCAACCCCCTTTCCCACGTCTATTACTCCCTTGTAATCTTGCTTCCCAACTTCTTCTCAATTTCAAAACCCTCTTCTTTCTCGTCCCCAAACAGGCAGCTTCTTCCTATTTTTATTCCCTAATTAAGACTATGGTTTTTGGGAGCCTTTAAGGAGGAATACATACAATTTTTTTAAAAAAGTTAGTTTTAATAAATAGGAAACTTTAGTTAAAGGGAATAAATAAATTTCTAATTTATATATCGGAGAAAATCTCTTAAATGAAAGACTAATTTTATTTGGGCTAGCCCATTTAGTTGGACCCAATATATTAGTCTATTTCATTAGCTCAAGGACTAAGTGGGTATTAGTTCATCTTAACTTAAAGCTCAGACTAATGTCACATGTCAAACTATATGGCGCCAAATCAAATGACCTAGCCAATAGAATCTTGTAATATGTAGAGCCACGTGGCATTCCAAGTCAAGTCGACTAACCAATCCAAGCATGCCAAGTGTAAATACATGGGATTGGTTCAAATTCAAACATACCAATCAAATCAAAGCAAATGCTTCTGCTTTATCACTACTCTTCTATTCTACAATTATAAATAGAAACTCCCATAAATCAAAAGGAGATACAATGCACATTAAGCAAGCAAAAGGAAAGCTAGAGAAGCTTTAAAGAAAGCATTCAAACTCTTCTTCTAAATCTTTGTTAGTGATGAAATCTGATGAGTTTAAACCAAGATTTTGTGGGGTACATCCCCATAATAAAATAAAGAAAAAAAGGAGATTGTGTGGTGGGTCCCCATAATAAAGAAGAAAAAGATTGTGGGGTATGGCACCGAAATGCATTTTTTATCAAAATTGGTTTTGATTACGACACTTCTTCTTATAAATGACAGCATTCAGCTTCTCGTGTTATACATCAATCTCAGAGGAAAAATATATCTGAGAGTTAGAAAGAAAGAGTGAGGTTTCACAGACAAGGTATAAGAAAATAGTCTGTGAGAAAAATAGAGAGTGAGCTATATTATAATAAGGTGGGAATATCAAAAGAGGGTTATTTCTTTTGAGTGTTGTAGTGGTCATTGGAGTATTTTACTCGGACCTACAAAGTATAAAATTTCTTGCTATAGTGATATCTGTTGCTCCTCTTGGGGCCGTGGTGTTTTCCCTTATTCAAAAGGGGTTTTCACGTAAAACTCTTGGTGTCGTTGTTACTCTTTTATTCTTGTTAATTACTGTATCTCGGTGCTACGTTATTATTTCGCTTTTATTACTGTGAATATTATTTCTGTAGGAGATTTATTCCCAACAACTGATATCATAGCACAGGTTCTGCTTGCTCACAGAAGTACTATTCACTGTCAGTAGTACTATACTCAGTGAAAAATAAATGTCCGGAGTAAAGTACGAGGTAGCAAAATTCAACGAAGATAACGGTTTCTCAGCATGGCAAAGAAGGATGAGGGATCTGCTCATCCAACAAGGATTACGTAAGGTACTAGATGGTGATGCCAAAAAGCCCGATACCATGAAAGCTGAGTGCAACACCCCAAAAAAATTTAAAGTGTTTTAAGACCATTGAGAAGATTGGCGGGTGCTAATTATATTAATTCGGGTATGAACAAGACTGATAATTTGAATGATATTAATTGATCATGATAATATATGTATGAGTTGCATTAAGAATGGTTTATCGTCTAAGAAGAGCCCTAAGGCTAAGTCAAGTTGAAAATTATATGATGGGATAAAGTTTCAAGTGAGTTCGCACAAGACCTAACTTCAAATGAGCAGAACTCTCAAGATATAAAGAGTTATGTGGTGTATCACCTATCAACTTAAAGCTCTTTGAGTCTAGTTTTTAACTGTTTTACTGCACTTATGTCATATGCGCGCCCAGATGTGCGGCCGCGCATATTTGAGAGTTTCTGCCTCAGGTGCGTGGCCAGATGCGCGGCCACTTGCCCAAGTACGTGACCGCGCACGTAGGAACCCATTAAATACCCCCAAGGCCGGGTAGAGAGAGAGCTAAGTCATTTCTTTGAGTTAAGGCTTGCATATCAAGGGAAATCCGTCCAACACCTCTCACCCATGAACCAAGGTAATGTTTTTGGAGTAATTTTGAGTTGATTACTACTCCTAAATATTTGTATTAACAAGGATTAATCTTGAAGATCCATAGATTTCCATTTAAATCCCCAAATTTGTCAAGAACACTACAAGTTGGGATTCTCAAGAGTTTCACTAGAAGAGGTATGTCTACCATCTCTAACTAATCTATGGTGATTATTTATGTATGAAATATGTGTTAAAACTTATGGTATAGTGATTGAAAGCCATAAGTTCCCGATTTAAATACATAACCATTGTAGAGATTGAAAGATAATTATTTGATAAAATTTTGTTGGTTGGGTGAGAATGGTTGGTCATACATGTGATGTTAGGATTATAAGTTGTTAAAGAATAATGTTGGGATGAATTGTTAGTAAATGATGGTAGTAGGAAGAATTAATTCTATGGTTAAGAAATGTATAAATGTATGCCCTCTAGGTGTTTGGTAAATTATCTAAATGGCCTAAACTATGGAATTAGTTACTAATGTTGGTCCCATTGGATGTTGATATTGTAGATTGAAGTTTGATCGTGGCCAACCCTGCACCACTATAAAGTAGCGAGGAGTGGTCGATGCAGTTTTACCCGATAGGTCGGGATCGATATCCACAGGGAGTTAATATTGGTTGAGAGTTGGGTTTCTACCTAATCTAGTTGTGCGTGTTATTTCCAATTACACTTCTAACCATGATTGGGATTGTATCTATTCTACTTTTAACGATGTTGATTACTAAAAATAATCTAAGTACAATATTTTTGTGAGAGTTTTTCAAATGATAAAAAGCACTAGGGAAGTGACTTCCGCCTAGATGAGTATCTAATGGGATTTAGAATCTAGGACAAACTTATTGTAATTGGGGTCGCGATATAACCTTCACACGTAAGTGCTCACTCTACACCTCTCAGTAGTTTGAGTGACTTTGCCCGATTTGGCTTTCTCAAGCCTAAATGGGTGTTCAAACAATGCAAGTGAAATTGGCTCAAGTCGGGTGTTACTATCTCTAGGTTTAACCCTTTAATTGGGGCTATCAATCTCTTGAATTCACCCCAATTCCTTGCTAGCCTATTTTTCCTAGACTTGGGCCCTCTTTCTCAAGAAGTGCCTAAGTAAAAAAGGCACGAATCAGTGTTTGCAACCACCAATTCTACAATTAAAGCATGAAACAAGCTAAATATCACTAACTCATAAATAATTAAGCCCTAAAATTGAAGACCCATTAAATACCCACACTAGGGTTGGGTCACAACCATAGCTAATGGGTCTAGCTACTCACAATAATGATAGAAATCACAAATGGAGATGTAATATAAGCCATAAAAGTCAAATACAAGAACAAAATCTAAAGCTAGAAGCTAAAACTACTCTAAAATTACTCAAAATTGTAAAGTAGGGTTGTTCACGAGCTCCCTAATACAGAATTTGACCTAAAAATGTGAAAAAGATCTATTTATACACAGCTAAATTGTTTGGACAAAAATGCCCCTATAGAGGTTTCGCTAACAGCGTAAAAATAGGCGTCTCAGCGCTTGGACTTTCACATCCGCGCAATAACGAGCGCGGACCGCATTTCTTCAAATCTGGGCTTGGACTGGACTAGGTATCGCGGATAGCGTAAATACATTTGCGTCCGCGTTAGCTTCAATCGCGGCCGCGTATTATGTTCATGGACCGCGTTCCTCAGTTAGGTTTCACTTTCCAAGTCTCTGAACCTTTTATCACGCTCCCAGCAGAATTTCCACCGCGGCCGCGTAATTTAGACGCAGGACGCATTCTTTGTTTGAGCCAAGATTTCAAGGCCTCTGAACCTCGATCCTCGCTGTTAGCGTAATTTCCCTCGCTGCCGCGCCACTGGTTTCGCGGCCGCGCTTTTGTAGCGCGGTCAGCGATGGTGTTTTCTCTAGATTGTAGCTTCTCTGAACCTCTATCTCACCGACCGCGGAATATTATCCGCCTCAGCAGTGAACCCTACGTGGCCGCGTTTTTCCATTGCGGTCTGCGTTTCAGTTTCAGCCTTTGGCTTGTGCAAGTTTGACTCCTTCATGAGCTTATTTTCGCTTCTTTGCCTCATTTTGTCCAAATCCTGTAAGCAAGCACATTATGTTAGTTTTCGGGACTACCTTTAGCATTTGTTTTACCCAAAACCTAAGCAAAAGAGAGCAAATAATTGGCTAAAATCCCTAGTTATCAACTCTCCCAAAATTAAGCTTTTGCTTGTCCTCAAGCAAACAAGGTAATTCCTACCTCCGTAAGAAAAAGAAAAGAAAATCTCGGTTGTCCTAAGGTGACTTCATCAAACATCAATTGGAACTAACAATTACCCTCAACACCAATGCATTATCAACAATATTATGCTACGACTTTTTGAGTTTCATAGGTCTAATGTGACACAAGAGCATCAAGAGTTGACTCAATTCATCAAGGAACCTCGCTCTCACGTAGGTCGTTGTGGATCCCAGACTCCTTCTCCTCTACTCTCCATGAGCTCATCTTACCTTATAGAATGTGACACTCAAAACCGGGATTGTAAAGAAGTGCGCTCATCACTCTCAAAAGAATGTCATATGTCTGGCTCTAAGTACCATAGACTTGCCCCTCATGTAAATCACCACTAATGTAAGCTCACTCAACTT
>AWOL01S0008326.1:0-49325 GCA_000715115.1 Nicotiana otophora
AACATGATTTTTAATATGCTTTTCAGCTCAATTTCTTTAACTTATAAAATCGCATGGAAAATGTCAAGATCATTTAACTACAAAATTTCACAGAAATAATTATGTCACAATTTTTATAGTGCACGCTCGTCACCTAGCATGTGAGTCACCTCCCAACAATTTACGAAATACATATATTCAGGGTTCATACCCTCAACTCTAAGATTGGAAGAGTTACTTACCTCGAACAAGCCGAATCTAATGTCGAGCAAGCTAAACGATGCTCCAGAAATCTCATTATGCGCGTATCAACTCCCGAACGGCTCGAATCTACCACAATTAATTTGATTCAGTCCACACAATTTATAGGAATTAATTCCATATCAAAATGATAATCTTTTCCACAAAATCTGAAATTACGCCCCAAAAATCACCCGTGGGGCCCACGTCTCGAAATTCGACGAAAATACCCGTACAATTTGAGCAGTAAATGGGCAAATGGGGTTGTAATACTCAAAACGACCGGTCGGCTCGTTACATTCTCCCCCACTTAAACATACATTCGTCCTCGAACGTGCCAAGAGTTGTTTCCAAGCCATCAAATCACTGTTCCATCTTACCACACACGTACCCGGGGGTGAACCCACGTCACCTTATCCCACATAAGCTTGACTACACAATACAACTGAAAATTATTAATTTAACCTTAGCCCATAAACCTTGGAGTTTAATTTCCAACCCTTAGAATTTCTTTTTAATATATAAATCTTACATTTACACACCGTATAAGTCCGAACAAGTTGCATCGATCTATAACTATAACCACGGATATAACCAACCAACATATTACACAACTTGCATGCTCGTAGCACCATTCGTGATCTTAGTGACTACTCCAAAACCAACCGCATACTAGTATTAAAACCATATCGAACCAAACCTCATCCCAAAACCTTCGTACACTGTTGATAATAAAAGAAACACGCGAAATTTCGTGACCACTTACCAGATCAACAAGTCACGGAGCCCTCTCGCCCCAACCAAAACCATAATCCCTTTTTGAGCCGACTTTTAATATTATACTCCCGAATATACCGAAATCAAACCTGATAGTACCCATTCTAGGTCCAATGACCTTATATTACTAACCACAACTGTTCCATAGACATGCCTCACCAATATAACTTAGAGCCACAACTCGTGCCATCCGAACACTAATACGCAACAATTCAAATGTACTCAGTCATAGAAAATGACTCAAATGAGAGAACTGCCTGCCAGATTAACAAGTACCTCCACAACGAAACGCTAAAAATTCATCATACACCGTAGAACCATCACCTGATTCTAACATGAGGTTCATGTTATATACTCCGAGCCATCCTGGTCCAAATTAATAATGATGGAGAGGCAAATGACAAAAATACCACAAAAAACCCGAAAGGACATAACCATTACGCTATGGATCATACAATACCCAAGTACTCATCACACTCAAATTTTGCTATAAATCTCAAATAGAACCGCGCCATCTGTGCACATAACCAATGAATCACAACTCTTCGTAGGATAAAGGAGTAACTCACAGATCATTTGAGAACCCGAATAAGTTCAACATCAATCGGATGACATATCCCTCAATAATAGCAGTATAGATCCAACTATTCTAGCTCGGTGTAGAATACACATCTTAATTAGGCCTACCTATGGACCCCCAAATCAACTCGGGTAACCCATAGATAGATAAAAATTCCCTCCGAAAATCCATAATGACTGAATCATAATACATACTATGATCTGGCTAGCTTCGGCCACGACCTCACTATCCACCGCCATGAAACAATCTGCTCCTGACAACTCCTAGTCTCCAAATCCATAGAACACACGCACCACCATTTTTGGTCCCATCTCCTCCGCCCGAATGTCTAACACACCACTCATACACGATCATCCCACGTGGAATATTTCTAAAATTCTTCTGTGCCACAAGGCAAAAATTTGGACATCAGCAGTCGATCAACCAAGAAAATGCCGTAATACCTATGAAATATCCATAATTCAAGACATAGTTCCCCTTATGAAATGTACACTCTACTCACGCAATATCAAATAGTTATAACATTCATCTAAACATTGAAAACCGTTTATGCCCTCTAAGAATTTATGACCTCCCCTTCAAAGCCAAACCATGACCTTGTACACGCCAACCTTAATCCCACACAACATGTTCTCCACACCGGTAAAAAACCATCAAGAATACTTTGGAATCCATTTGCACATAATCAAGCCCTTAAAACTAAATTCCTCTAACTCGACCAAGCCACGTAGGTCGCCAAGTCCAGGTGTATTACCACAAAGCACCTGTAGAAAACCCCCACATCATAAGCACCCAAAGAACCGATCATATCCATTACCATAATGATCCAACTTACTACCCAGTTGTCCTATTTTCTCCGAGTCCCTTCCGAATTTGTCTTCAGATTGATATTCTTCTTGCTAAAATACCATCATCTTTAACAACAACTCACCCTACAAACCTTAGCATAGAACCACAACGCTCTACGGCCCATAAATAACTGTATTCTTCTTAAGCACCTTCAAAAATACCACAACTATAACACTCACTCTGAGAATACATTATGTGAAATTGAAATTGTTCTTCTTACCTTCCTTACACAAAAATGTAGAATCCATAGTCATATAGAATTTCCGCAAGTACAGGCACCATCAAACGCAAATCTCGGATTTTATCCATACACAAGTCCGGAAACATTCTCAATTTCTATATATAACTCTCAAACCTACTGGAATTTTCTCGCGAGTCACCCACTTTGCTCACATCTAATTGCACCGCCCAAATGGGCCAAAAGACACGTGCCCCATTAGCACAACAACACTCAAAGAAGTAACTCTAATTTAACACCACATACCAAATTCATACTCCGTGCGCATTACATCATTCACCAATAACAACTCACTCATCCCACGATTCTTTTTTCATATACTCATCAGTGCAATGTAATCCGTAACTAGGAATTTTCCTTATTCGAGTCATTTTCGAACTCCACCTCTGCAAGTCATCACTGATTCCCGAGTATACTTTAGAACCAAACAAACTTTAACACATACTGATGAATTGATTTGTCTATAGCAGGCTCCCCCACTTGGCTCAAAGCCATAGATTAAAACACTCCATAATTAACAATACCCATACCCTATTACTGTCATAATACCATCGTCAGTGCCAAAAAATTCTTCTCAAGCTCATGCAATGCCAACCATAAAAATACCCCAAATCATCCGCTAAGATCGCAATCATCCTCTTGATACTCAGGTCCATTTTCTCAGCCAAATTTCAATTCAAATCTCCACACATACGCCCCACTGGCAGAAAAGAAACCCTCTACTCATTTTACAAGGAACATACCTACATAGATTACTCTCCAGGAGATAACCCACCTCCCTAGCCTCAAATTGGCATCTTGTTATATCTTTTCGCATCCACAATTCTTACGCAATCACTAAATCTTTCTGAGTCCAAACTCGTTAACCAGACATTCGAGTTTAATTTGTCCCATAATTTAAACACGTGAAAGATCTTTCAAACATTCACACTCGAGACTGTACGCCACATCAAATCAAAAATCAAGCATCCAATGGCCTTACCTTTACATATGAAGGAAACACTTCTCGTTATGTTCAAATTATCTTAACACATTCCGCGGTCACATCATACCCATCATACCGCCATTTCACTGCTCATCGAGCTACAAATTTCACTGTAGGGTCATCACCGGACATATAAGTCCAATTGTACGAGTTACAACTGAAGCTACTGAGCTTAAGCTGCGGTCTAACCATGGCCTCAAGTACTTCAGACTGGCCCACCACCAAAACACATAATACTCACCTCGAACCTCATTCATAGAATCACAATCCGGCGATGCACATCCTTTCTAAGTGTTTGGCTTAGCATAATAAGTGATAATTCTCTTACACGCCTAATCGCCTACATATTATTCTATGTGGGATTCGACCCCGACTCATAGTTGGGTAAATTATATTACATGTGACCGTGTCCATTTACTTTTTAGTAGTGGATTTGGACGTCATCAAAATTGGTGCCGTTGCCGGAGAACAATTTGGCGTATTTAGGTTGTTTGAGAAATAAGCGTACGTGCTTTGGTCCCAATATGTGAATATTTGTGTAATTATTTTCTTATCCTTGTTTATTTTTCTTGTTGTTCTTTTGTTTGTTTCTTGTTTTTTTTTTGTTTTGAAAAATGGTATCGCATAATAAAAATTGGCCGGTTGGTAGTTGTTTATACTTTGATGATCCTTGTCCGTATTGTGGAGGACCACACTCGTGGAATAATTGTTTAAATTCTCTTGGGGGCGGATTGTGCGCACAATCTCAAACCCATGAGTGGAGTATTTATGATAAGTATGGTAGTCAAAATGGCCATTGGAATAATTGTGCTTATTTGTCCTTCCCTTCCCCGAACCCCCGCTATGATGATTCTACTTTTTGTGATAACAAGTATAGGGATATAGAAGTGGAAAGAATTGAGCATGGTCAAAATGGAGAGTTCAAGCTCATGTTGGAATGCCTACTTGAAGGAGGAAATAAAGAGCAAAATGCCCTAGAGGAGCTTTTGGAGAATAGTCTCCAAAATAATTTGGCGCTTGAAAGGTTGAACTCATAAATGGAAGAAATACTTGAAGCTTTAGAGGTACAAAAAGCCTTAGAAGTGAATGATAGACAAGAACCTTTCTTAGAAGTTGAAGCCGAAAATCCTTCTTGGCAGTTGATCAAAACCAAGAAGAACTCGCAAATGCTCAAAATGAGAGGATAATGCTCATGTTGGAGGCCATTCTTGAAAATGAGGAGAAGCACATCTTGGCACTCGAGGACTTGAAATAAGTTTTGACTCAAAATGATGAGAATATGCACACTTTGGAAGATCAAATGAATATATTGGTTGAGACTCGCTATGCCCACCAACTTGAGAGTGTAGAAAGAGGTCAAGAAGAGTCCAACTTCGAGAAAGAAAGTGAGCTTTATTTTGAGGAATCAAGAATTGAACATTGTCACGACCCAAAATCCAACTAGTCGTGATGGCATCTAACCCATCCCGTTAGGTAAGCCAATTTCCAACTAACCAATTTCAATAAAAATTATTAAAGCAATTTATGTGAATAAAGATCCTGATCTTATACAATTCCCAAGAACTGGTAGTACAAATCATGAGCTTCTAAGAATAGAGTATACAAAGCGAAAATGAAATACATACGTAGTCTGTTTGAATAATATTTAATAGAGCTTTTATAAAGCTAAGGCTACCCTGAACAAGAGGCAGCCACAATAGAAATGCAGGTACATCTTCAAATCCCGCAACCATCGAGCACAGCAACAACAACAGCCAACATCTGCACAAAATGTGCAGAAGTGTAGTACCAGTACAACCGACCCCATGTACTGAGTAAGTAACAAACCTAGCCGTAGGTTGAAAGTAGTGACGAGCTTCCACCAAGGTCGGGTCCAAAACCAATAGTCTACAATAATCCATAACAACATAAAGCAAACAATACCAGAAGTAACTCAGAGATGAAATGCTCAGTCACCTCATGATTTCAGCAATAATAGTTTTTCCTTTCAAGTACATCAGTGAAAATCCAAATCTTTTACCAAAGTTACCAAAAATGTGAATAAGTTTGAAAACAAAAATTTTTCCAAAATACTTTCAATAATAAATAAAATATCTCATTTTCTTTCTAGATAAACAGTATAAAACAAATATATCACTATGCCTATTTGTCAATATGTGTGAGAAATCATGAATAATGTGATACCGTACAGCATGAGGAAAACACATCTCTATGCATAAATGTCTTGTGTGCATGTCAATGCAATGTATCTCAGAGATTGTACTCATGTACTCACACTCTCAGAGTACTCAATCTCACTGTCTCGCATTCTCTCTCGATATGCTCAACACACTCAATCACTCAGAGCTATACAATACCTGCTGCGGCGTGCAGTTCGATCTCTGTTTATAGTTGACTGCGCTCATTGGGGGTGTAGAGACTCATGAGGGGCTCTTACATCCCAAGCGCTATAGGCACGGACAACTCACGTGCCATAATATAAATATCTGGATCCGTGCATTAATAATATAAGGATCCGCACGGCCAACTCACGTGCTGCACGGCCAACTCACGTGCAATAATAATATAAGGATCCGCACAGCCAACTCACGTGCTGCACGGCCAACTCACGTGAAATAATAATATAAGGATCCGCACGGCCAACTCACGTGCAATAAGAATAATACATATATAAAGCCAACATGGTCTGCCGCGACGTGCAGCCCGATCCCAAAAATATCCTCACAATCAGGCCCTCGGCCTCCCTCAGCCATCAATCTCTCCAGTCTCTCTTTCATGGGCTCACAATGTCATGAGAATAGCCCAAAATAATGATATGATGTATCAACAAATAACAACAGAGACTAAGATATGATATGCAATGAAATGAATATGACTGAGTATGAATTTTCATTTTAAAATAAATATTTCACAACAATATGACCTTTGTGGTTCCCAATAATACTGACACATAGCCTCAACATGATTTTTAATATGCTTTTCAGCTCAATTTCTTTAACTCATAAAATCGCATGGAAAATGCAAAGATCATTTAAGTACAAAATTCCACAGAAACTATTATATCACAATTTCTATAGTGCACGCCCACACGCCCGTCACCTAGCATGTGCGTCACCTCCCAACAATTTACGAAATACATATATTCAGGGTTTATACCCTCAACTCTAAGATTAGAAGAGTTACTTACCTCGAACAAGCCGAATCCAATGTCGAGCAAGCTAAACGATGCTCCATAAATCCCATTATGCGCGTATCAACTCTCGAACGGCTCGAATCAACCACAATTAATTTGATTCAGTCCACACAATTTATAGGAATTAATTCCATATTAAAATGCTAATATTTTTCCACAAAATCCAAAATTACGCCCCAAAAATCACCCGTGGGTCCCACATCTTAAAATCCGACGAAACTTACAAAATACGACAACCCATCCAATTACAAGTTCAACCATACTAATTTCACTCAAATCCAACTCCAAATCGATTTTCAAACTTGAAAAATTCATTTTGTGACATTATAGAAATTTCCTTCTATTTCTCTTGAAGATTCAATAATCTTACACCAAAAATGAAGATTCATTCATGGAATATAATCACGGGGGAGTTAAGTACACTTACCCCAAGTTGTGTGGAAAATTTCCTCTCCAAAATCGCCCAACCCGAGCTCCAAAATCCGAAAAATGGGTGAAAATGTCAAACCCTCGAATTTAAGGTTCTACCCAGTCGATTTCCGCACCTGCGGACAAGATTTGCGCACCTGCGCCTCCGCTTGTGTGAGCAAAACGTCGCATTTTCGGACTCCACTCGCCTGCCCCAGCCTTCGCTTCTGCGTGCATCCGTTTGCATCTGCGCTCACGCAGGTGTGGAGTTTTCCCTCGCACCTGCGACCAATGCCTCACAACCCTCTGCCCGCATCTGCGCTCCTTCTCGCGCAGGTGCAATTTCGCACCTGCGTAGCATCTTCCGCACCTGCGCACCTCACTTCAGCGCACCCCTGCTCGCACTTGCGAGCTCGCACCTGTGACTACGTTTTCGCAGGTGCGATTACACCAGAAGGCTTAAGTTCCAACAGTCTTCCAAATTCAAAAATCAATGCGTTAACCATCCAAAACTCACCCGAGGCCCTCGGGTCCCCGTCCGAACATACCAACAAGTTCTATAACATAACACGGACCTACTTGAGTCATCCAATTATACCTAACAACATCAAAAATACGAACTATACACAGATTCAAGCCTAATAAATTTCAAAATTTCCAAATTCTACAAACGACGCTGAAACCTATCAAATCACATCCGCTTGACCTCAAATTTTGCACACAAGTCACATTTCACATTACGGAACTATTCAAATTACTGAAATCGGATTCCGACCCCGATATCAAAAAGTCTAACCCCCGGTCAAACTTTCCAAAAATTTAACTTTTGGCAATTCAAGCCAAATTCCACTACGGACCTCCAAATAATTTTTCGAACACGCTTCTAAGTCCAAAATCACCATACGGAGCTATTGGAATCATCAAAATTCGAATTCAAGGTCGTTTACACATAAGTCCACATCCGGTTACTATTTTAACTTAAACTTTAAACCTTGGAACTAGGTGTTCCAATTCCTTCCAAAACCTCACTGAACCCGAACCAATTACCCCGGTAATTTACACAACAACTGTAAAGTAAAATTTGAGCATTAAATGGGGAAACGAGGTAGTAATACTCAAAACGACCGGCCGGATTGTTACAAACATCCTCCAACTGACTTCATGCTTGTTGGTGATGCCAAGAAAAATATGAAATTAGATTTAACCGATGTAATTGAAAAGATGGTTGAAAATGACTCTTGTTCGGGGGAAAAAGAGGATGTCAAAATTCGGAAAAAGTTACAAGTTGGGAGGCAATTATCTCATTCCACGCATTTTTCAACTTTGGACTTGTATGGTAATATGGGAATTGAACCATGTGAATACATGTGGGAGCATAAAGAAGAAAGACAAGAGCCATACATCTTGCAATTTGAATATTCAAGAACGCAAAATGACATTCCTCAAAAGAAAGCCAATAAATGCAAAATGAAGAAATTGATTTTTGGCTTGATCATCTACTTACCACCCCCCATCGCTCGCGGTCACAAGCTTGATTCCAAGTTAGGTTCCCAATTCATATCGTCCAAGTGGCAAAAAAAGTGGTAAAGTTGATTTGCGTTGTGCCACGACATTAAAAGCGACGTTTGGTGGGAAGCAACCCATCATTTTCAAATTTTGAGTTTATTTTTGAAAATTTTCTTTTTTAGAGTAGCTTAACATATTATTTTTGACTAATCTGCTAAGTTTTAGAATTTTTGGAGTTGATTTGGGCAGGTAGGAATGCCCGGACAACCAAAAACCAGTAGTTGAGAAAAACTACAGAAAACTGCAGAGAACCGCGATCGCATGAAAAGCAATGCGTTCGCGTAGAACAATTATTTATGTTATCCTATGCGATCGTGGAAGCTGAAATGCGGTCGCATTTGTTAAGGAAATTTTTGTTCTTCGCGAACACTGGAACATTGTGCGATCGCGTTTCATCAAGTAAGTTCCCATTTAATTAAAAAAACTGGAACCTAAGAACAAAAACACTTCTGCCCAAACAATAGAAACGGCTCTTTCCTACTCCCCTGATCCTCAAAATCATCTCAAAGCTTCTTCTCTATTAAATTCAATATCAATATTCAAGGTTTAATCTCAGAGGTATGTGCTTCTCACTCTACTCGTTCTTAAAGTTCAGTTCTTTGTGCTAGTGTAAATGAGCAGCCATGGTTGTTCCCTTTTATTTCATGTTTAGGACTAAAATTTTAGGGCTTTGATGTGAATATTGTGTGTGAATGTGTGCTTGTTTACTGGGTGAGATTGGTTGAGTGATGGAGTGATTTTATCTGTGAAAATTATGGGTTAGATCTGTGCTTTAATTCTCTGAAATTGCTATGAAAACTAATGCCCATCATGTGTTTGTGGAAATGCCTAAACGAACTGTTACTGGGCGAAGAAGAAGACCCTCGCGATCGTGTTGTGCCATTTTGTGATCACGTAGGTCTAATTTTGCTGCAGAGCCAAAATGCCCTTCGCGATACCGTTGACTATTCTGGGATCACAGTTCGTCCAAGATGAGGAAAACAAAATGCACTTCGCGATCGCATGAATGTTTCCGCGATCGCATTGCTTTAACCTCTAGGCAGCAAAATAGTAGCATTGCAGATTTGAATGCTGATGCTTTTTGGTCATTTTATTTGGCCTAAATACATCATAATACAGTGTATTAAGTACCCTTCCAAGCATTTAACATATGGTCTACCTTTTTAGGTACTTTGAGCATAAAATGGCCTCGGAAATGATGAAATTGTACAAGAGCATACTCCCCAAGCTGTGAAAGAGGAATATTTTGATCGGTCCAGATTCACACCTGCTGAATGTGAACGAAACTATGACAAACTCATGTCGAAGAGAATCATCAAAGAAAGGGGAATCCATTTGGACAAACTTGAGGCTAAGATGCCAAATATTTCCCGAAGATTGACTGGCAGTGGATGGATTTCCTTCACTCCTGAACCAATCAAAGCTAATTACACCATAGTCTGAGAATTTTATGCCAATGCCCTGAATACCGACTTCCAAAGAGAAGTATTTACCTTTGTTAGGGGCAAGCGGGTCAACTTTGGTCCCGAGGTAATAAATGCACACTATATTCTTTCCAATGCTGACAATGAGGTATACAGAGCCAGAGCAAGGGAGAGAGGAAGACAATGGTTGGTGGAGATGCTTCATGACAGGGTGACCCCGACTTGGTAAATATTGCACAAAGGGGTTGATTCTTCTGAATTCACAGTTGAAGCCAAGAATCTTGTCGTCTAAGCATGAGTCTGAGGTGACGCATGAGAAGGCATTGATGATTGCTGCTATTATGGATGGCTTGCCAGTGAACGTGGGCCAAACATGGTGAGTGAAATTGAGAAAGCATGTAACGGGAGGTCTAAGAGTATATTCTTTCCCTCATTGATCACTCAGTTGTGCTATGATGTTGGGGCGCTAAAGAAGCCGAATGATTCTGAGAAGGACTCGGGCATGACAATTAATCCATTGCTCAAAAGAGGGCCAACTGGCGGGAAGAGGAAGAGAAGGATTCATGTATCATCTCCTAACTAAGACTTCCGCTAGGCCCGGTGGTTCTTCCACAGCTGCAGCAAGGCTACATGACCCCATTGCTTCATTTCCTTATGGATCTCCCACTATGCGCACACTCTCCAGTCAAATCTATGGCGTCGATACACACATTCGCCAACTTGTAGCTGGCCTTCCGTATGGTCCATATGGGGAGGGCACTTCTACTGGGACTGGTAAGAAGACATCTCGGGATAATGTAGTTCAGGAACAAAAAGCAATCAAAAACAGGTTGGAAAACATGAGCCGAAGACGAGGAAAAATTGAGAGGCAACAGCTGAAGTTCAAGGAGCATGAGAAAAAGAAAAGCAAATTCTTGTCCAAAATGATGCACAAGCTAAGCTCATTCTGTGGCTCACATGAATTGGAGGACAATGATGAGGAGGACTTGGAGCTCAAATTTCCCACCACCTCCAGCTCCGAGTGATGCAGTTTCAGGGAGCACCTCTTTCATTTTATCTTATTTTGTTTAGTTACATTGAGGGCAGTGCAACACTTTAGGTTTGGGGTGGCTCATTTATATGTGATGATGTATTTGGAGCATGAATATATTTTTATTTTGTGAACTTTTGTAGATTGGTTAACGTTTATAGTTTATTAGTGATATTTTGTTGTTTATTTCTAGCATGTTAGCATTACTTTTTATTTTCTTATTTTTCTACTTTATTTACTTGTGTTAGTATTAATTAAACTCCTTGGTTTTTCTTTATGCCGCAGTTATTTTCCAAGGAAATAATTTGTGTAGAACCGGGTGACTTTTCCCTATGATGGATAGCATGAAAACTTTCTTAAGGGATTAGTCTTGTCTAGTTTTTTTTAAATTTGTACGTAAATATTTTTTTTAGTTAGTTTAGTAGCTAGTAGTGAATAAATTGGTTATTGAGTGTGATCGTTTTGTCCATAAACCAACGTGTGTCTTGTTTGGTACCAACATGATTTAAACTTTGGCATATGACGTTTTGATCTTTAAATAAAAAATGATTGAAGTGATAATCCTTGTTGTGACTTTTAGGTTCTATTTTTGGCACTTTGATTCATTAAATAGTCTTTTAGGCTATATGTGATTTTCTTTGGGTTTATTGGTTTTAATTGGATTTTGGATTTATATGTCACTCGAGTTTGCATGTGCCATGTGTGGTGCAATTTGTTGTGAGTTCTCTTGTATTATTTGTAGTCTAGAACTTGCCCGGAATGTGCTTCAAGGAAAAATCCTAGACTAACTTGGTTTGAAAAATGATGTTAGGCCTTCCTTGGATTGTTATTGTGCCTTAAATTTCCTACCCTTGTATATTTTCCCTAGTCAACCCCTTTTGAGTCTTTAAACTTTTTCTTTGGCAACCATGTTACAAGTTTTAGACCTTCGTTCTTAATTTATCTATCTTTTGGTATCCTACCTCCCTAAGTACTTTAAAAGTGTAAATACAGGCTAAAAGCCTAAGTTTGGGGGTGAAGGTTGGAAAATTGTAACGTTGAAGTTGCTTAAAAGGTGAAAGGTAATTAAAAAAAAAAATATATATATATATATATATATATATATATATATATATAGTGGAACCTTCCTTGATTTTTGAAAAACAAATGAGTAAGAAAGAATAAAAAGGAAGGAAAAATAAGGAGTTGTGAATAAAGGGAAGATTAGGTGTTGAATGAAAGTGAAGGATGGAAAACGTTTTTGAAGGAAGTGTGCTTTAATTGTTACAAATTGTAGTGCTTAGGGAGGTTTTGAGTCACTCTTATCCAAATTGTGTCCTACCTTAACCAAAAACCTACATTACAATCCTTTAAGTCCTACTTGATTTCGAACCATGTATGTCTACATTAGTGGAGAAATACATGAAGGGCAAGCCTATGGCACTACTTATGTGCATTTGAATATCTTTGTGTGAGAGAGAGTTAATTCTTTCCATTTGATATCCCATTTGTATTTAAATTGAAATTTATAAGTTGGGATTCTCTCTTAAGTGTGAGGGCACATGAAATTTTGGATTGTGAACTTAATCCAATCTCCAATTGGGAGGAATGAACAAAAGAAAATTGTTGTGATAATGAGGCAAATTTTGAAGCTTTAGTGTCATGACTTGGTTGCTACTTTGATTAATGTGGTGTTTGAGCACTTGAATTGAAATGAAATTAGTGAGAAGTTGTTGGCAATTCATATGCTTTGGATTAATTGTTGGCACCAACCGAAGTCACTAGATTGTGTTTAATTTGAACCTTTTTGACTTGAAATGATGTTTGGTATGTCATTGAGCTTAATTGACGATTTTATTAAAGGATGTTCTTAGTTGTTGAATTGCTTGAGGACAAGCAATAGTTTTAGTTTGGGGGTTTAATAAGTTGGTATTTTAACAACTTACCTCTTCTTGATACTTAGACTTTTGCATGATTTTGTTGAGAAACTAAGGTATTTATTGAGGTTTATTGGTATATTTCAGGTATCATATGATTTGGGAAAAATGGACTGCTGTCAGTTATTGCTCTATGTGATCACGGAAGGTTACATGAGATCGCAGAAGTCCAGAAGAAAAAATCTATGCAAACGCGGTTGAAGTCATGCGATCGCGAAGAAGTAAAATTGGTCGGCACTGGTCAAACATTCTACGTGAACGCGTCTGTCTCTAGGCGATCGCGTCTCTTTGCAGACGTTGTTCATCGCGATTGCAGTTCTCTCTATGTGATCACATAGCACATTTTCTGGGCAGCAATGGAATTTCACATTTTTAATCCCCAAGCCATTTAATACATGACCTAGCTCATTTGTAAAGAATCGTTGACCAGTCTCTGCACATCTTTGACATCTCTTGACTAGAGAACACAAGTTTTGGAGCTAGGGTTCTTGCACGCACACTTGGGTCTTGAAGATTTGAAGCTTTTGGTTGAGAATTTCTTACCCATTTATGTTCATTTCTTCATTTCCTTACTTTTTATTGAATATCTAAGTGTGTAGTAATTTTTTCAACACTTAAATCTTGTTTATGGGAATATTCATATTTAAAGTGTGGATTAAATATCTTGTTGTGCTTATGTATTGAACGATTTTTATTTATTATGAAGTGAGTTATTGTTTCTTTAATTATTCTGCTTATGTATCGAATGATTTTTATTTATTATGAAGTGAGTTATTGTTTCTTTAATTATTCTGCTTATGTATCGAATGATTTTTATTTATTATGAAGTGAGTTATTGTTTCTTTAATTATTCTGCTTATGTATCGAATGATTTTTATTTATTATGAAGTGAGTTATTGTTTCTTTAATTATTCTGCTTATGTATCGAATGATTTTTATTTATTATGAAGTGAGTTATTGTTTCTTTAATTATTCTGCTTATGTATCGAATGATTTTTATTTATTATGAAGTGAGTTATTGTTTCTTTAATTATTCTGCTTATGTATCGAATGATTTTTATTTATTATGAAGTGAGTTATTGTTTCTTTAATTATTCTGCTTATGTATCGAATGATTTTTATTTATTATGAAGTGAGTTATTGTTTCTTTAATTATTCTGCTTATGTATCGAATGATTTTTATTTATTATGAAGTGAGTTATTGTTTCTTTAATTATTCTGCTTATGTATCGAATGATTTTTATTTATTATGAAGTGAGTTATTGTTTCTTTAATTATTCTTATTCTTTAATGTTTTCAAAGGGATTAGCTAACCCTAGGACTCGTCCATTCACTTCAAATTAATTTTGGGAAAGATAATTTGGGGTTGGGAAAGATTAATTAATAAGAACTTGAGGCGTTAACCCTCACTTTATAGATTCTACCTACGGATAGGATTGAACTACTTGTAGTCATATTCGGGTGTGCTTAATCTCTTTTATTTTAGGGATAATTCAATTAGGAAGTCTTGTTAGTCTTCGGAAGAAGCTAATGTAGAATTAATACCCGAGACTAATTAACATAAACTCGCTCATATTTGTAAAATCATGAAATACATTTGATCGTTACTTGAGTGTAATTCCCAATGCATCCATGCTAGTAGCCATTGATCATTTTACTTGCTTTCTAGGTTAGTTTACATTTTCGCGATTAGTTACAAATATGTTTTCAAAACCATTTTAAGTGTTTGGCTTAGCATAATAAGTAATAATTCTCTTACATGCCTAATCGCCTATATTTTGTTCTCTGTGGGATTTGCTCCCGACTCATAGTTGGGTAACTTATATTGCATGCGACCGTATCCATTTACTTTTTAGTGGTGGATTTGGACGTCATCAAATATCTGGACACGCTCTGTCACGACCCAAAAATCCAAATAGTCATGATGGCACCTAACCCATCCCGTTAGGTAAGCCAATTTCCAACTAACCAATTTCAATAATAATTATTAAAGCAATTTAAGTGAATAAAGATCTTGATCTTATACAATTCCCAAGAACTGGTAGTACAAATCATGAGCTTCTAAGAATAGAGTATACAAAGCGGAAATAAAATAAATACATAGTCTGTTTGAATAATACATAAACAGAGCTTTTATAAATCTAAGGCTATCCTGAACAAGAGGCAGCTACAACAGGAACGCAGGTACAACTTCAAATCCCGCAATCATCGAGCACATCAACAACAACAGCCAACATTTGCATGCAATGTGCAGAAGTGTAGTATCAGTACAATCGACCCAATGTACTGAGTAAGTAACAAACCTAGTCTTACGTTGAAAGTAGTGACGAGCTTCTACCAAGGTCGGGTCCAAATCCACTAATCCACAACAGTTAATAACGACATAAAGCAAATAATACCAGAAGTAACTCAGATATAAAATGCTCAGTCACATCATGATTTCAGCAATAATAGTTCTTCCTTTCAAGTACATAAGTGAAAACCCAAACCTTTTGCCAAAGTTACCAAAAATATGAATAAGTTTGAAAACAGAAATGTTTTCCAAAATTCTTTCAATAACAAATAAAATATCTCATTTTTATTTTTAGATAACTATTAACTAATGCATCACTATGCCCATCTGTCAACATGTGTGAGAAATCATGAATAATGTGATACCGTACAATATGAGCAAAACACATCTCTATGCATATATATCATGTGTGCATGTCAATGCAATGTATCTTAGAGATTTTACTCATGTACTCACACTCTTAGAGTACTCAATCTCACTGTCTCGCATTCTCTCTCACTGTGCTCAGCACACTCAATCACTCAGCGCTATACAATACTTGTTGCGGCGTGCAACCCGATCCCTGTTTATAGTCGACTGCGCTCACTGGGGTTGTACAGACTCATGAGGGGCTCCTACAGCCCAAACGCTATAAGCACGGACAACTCACGTGCTGCACAGATAACTCACGTGCCATAACATAAATATCTGGATCCGCATGGCCAACTCACGTGAAATAATAATATAAGGATCCGCACGGCCAACTCAAGTGCTGCACGGCCAACTCAAGTGCAATAATAATATAAGGATCTGCACGGCCAACTCACGTGCTGCATGACCAACTCACGTGCCATAGTAATATAAGGATCCGCACTGCCAACTCACGTGCTGCACCGCCAACTCACGTACAATAATAATGGGCTAACAATGTCATGAGAATAGCCCAAAATAATGATATGATGTATCAATAAATAACAACAGAGACTGAGATATGATATGAAATAAAATGAATATGACTGAGTATGAATTTTCATTTTAAAATAAATATTTCACAATAATATAACCTCTGTGGGTCCCAATAATACTCGTACATAGCCTCAACATGATATTTTTTATATGCTTTTCAGCTCAATTTCTTTAACTCATAAAACCGCATGGAAAATGCTAAGATTATTTAACTACAAATTTTCACAGAAACAATTATGTCCCAATTTCTATAGTGCACGCCCACACGCCCGTCACCTAGCATGTGCGTCACCTCCCAACAATTCACGAGATACATATACTCAGGGTTCATACCCTCAACTCCAAGATTAGAAGAGTTACTTACCTCGAACAAGCCAAATCCAATGTCGAGCAAGCTAAGCAATGCTCCAGAAATTCCATTCTGCGCGTATCAACTTCCAAAGGGCTCGAATTTAGTCACAATTAATTTGATTCAGCTCACAAAAATTATAAGAATTAATTGCATATCAAAATACTAATATTTTTCAAAAATCCGAAATTATGCCCCAAATATCACATGTGGGGCCCACGTCTCGGAATACGAAAAACTCACAAAACCCGAACCCCCATTCAAACACGAGTCCAACCATATCAAAATTACTCAAATCCGACCACAACTCGGCCTTCAAATCCTCAATTAAAGTCTATGAATTTTTCTACTATTTTCAACCCAAAACACTAATATGTTGATAAAAACAATAATAGATTCGTGTAATTTAACCAAAACCGAGTTAGAATCACTTACCCCAATCCATATGGTGAAACTTGCCTAAACAATCGCTTCAATCCGAGCTCCATTGCTCCAAATGTGTTAAAATGGCCGAAACCTCGAAATATATCTTCTGTCCAGGCATTTACTCTTCGCGATTGCAGAAAATGCTTCGCGATCGCGAAGCACAAAATTTTTTCAGTCCCAAAATGGCTCTTCGCGATCGCGAAGAACAAACTCCCCAACTCTTTCGGACAGCCTCAAGTATAATGGTTATAACTGTTTGTACAAAACTCCATATTGTGAATGGTTTAACTTTATGAAAACTAGACACCAAGAGCTATAACTTTCATTTGTTACTCATCTCCTTAGTCCTTATAGATTGCTAGATATAAGCTTCCAAAGTAAGCCCTATGCAACAGAGATTTTCAAACTCTTCCCAGACAGCCTATAGTTTATCCACCATAACTCTTTGTACACAACTCCAAATAACAAACGGTTCAAATTTTAGAAAACTAGACATCAAGAACTACAACTTTCTTTTTTAGATCATCTACAAATTCCTTATAGATTGCAAGATATAAGCTTCCAAAGTCGGATAAGTGCAGCAGGATTTTCCTCTACGCGATCGCGAAAACGCTTCCGCGATCGCGATTCACAGTGCCCAAACAGCAAAATTGCTCTTCGCGATCGCGACCATTTGTCCGTGATCGCGATGCATACTTCTATGGCCAAACACCAGCAGCTAAGAATGGCCTAAAAATGGCCTGAAAATACCCCGAAACTCACCCGAGCCCCTCGGTACCTCAACCAAATATACCAACAAGTCCTAAAATATCATACGAACTTAGTTGAAGCCTCGAATCACATCAAACAACGTTAAAACTATGAATCGCACCTCAATTCAAGCCTAATAAACTTTGAACTTTTAAATTCTATATCTTGTGCCGAAATACATCAAATCAATGCGGAATGACTTTAAATTTTGCACACAAGTCTTAAAGGACATAACAAAGCTGTTCCAATTTCCAGAATCGGATTCCGACCTCGATATAAAAAAGTCAACCCCCGGTCAAACTTCCCAAAAATTTAACTTTCGGTAATTCAAGCCTAATTCCACTACGGACCTCCAAATAATTTTCCGTACACACTCTTAAGTCCAAAATCACCATACGGAGCTATTGGAATCATCAGAATTAAATTCCGAGGACGTTTACACATAAGTCGATATTCGTTCACTATTTTAACTTAAGCTTTAAACCTTGGAACTAAGTGTTCCAATTCATTCCAAAACCTCACCGGACCCGAACCAATTGCCCCGACGAGTAACACAACAACTGTAAAGTACAATTTAAGCAGCAAATAGGGAAACAGGGTTGTACTACTCAAAACGACCAGTCGGGTCGTTACATTCTCCCCCACTTAAACATACGTTCATCCTCGAACGTGCCAAGAGTTGTTTCCAAGCCATCAAATCACTGTTCCATCTTACCAAACACGTACTCGGGGTTGAACCCACTTCACCCTATTCCATATGAGCTTGACAACACAATACAACTGAAATCATTGATTTAACTTTAGCCCATAAACCTTGGAATTTAATTTCCAACCTTTAGAATTTCTTTCAAGACACGAATCTTACATTTATACACTGTATGAGTCTGAACAAGTTGTATCAAGCCATAACCATAACCATAACCATAACCACGGACATAATCACCTAATATATTACACAACTCGCATGCTCATAGCACCATTCCTGACCACAGTGACTACTCCAAAACCAACCAAATACTAGTATTAAACCCATATTGAACCAAACCTCATCCCAAAACCTTCGTACACTATTGATAATAAAAGAAACATACGAAATTCCATGACCATTTACCAGATCAACAAGTCACGGAGCTCACTCGCCCCAACCAGAACCATAATCACTTTCTGAGCTGACTCTCAATATGATACTCCCGATTATACCGAAATCAAACATGATACTACCCATTCTAAGTCCAATGACCTTATATTACTAAACACAACTGTTCCATAGACATGTCGCACCAATATAACTCAGAGCCACATCTCGTGCCATCCGTGCACCAATACGCAACAATTCAAATATACCAAGTCATGGAAAATGACTCAAATGAGAGAACTGTCCCGCCAGATTAACAAGTACCACCACAACGAAACTCTAAAAATTCATCATACACCGTAGAACCATCACCCAATTCTAACACAAGGTTTATACCTTAACATAACTCCCCTACAATGCGTGACCCTATCCAAACGCTGGTCCATAATATGTACCTCGAGCCACCCCGCTCAAAAGCAATAACCACAGAGAGGCAAATGAAAAACAATGCCACACAAAACCTGAAAGAACATAACCATTACGCTATCGATCATGCAATACCCAAATACTCATCACACTCAAATTTCGCTATAAATCTCAAATAGAATCGCACCATATGTGCACATAACCAATGAATCACAGCTCCTCGTAGCATAAAGGAGTAACTCATAAATCATTTGAGAACACGAATAAGTTCAACATCAACCGAATGACACATCCCTCAATAATAGCAGTATGGAGCCAACCATTCCGGCTTGGTGTAGAATACACATCTTAATCGGGCCTACCTATGGACCCCCAAATCAACTCGAGTTACCCACAAATACATAAAAATCCCTCTGAAAATCCATAATGACTGAATCATAACACATTTCATCATCTGGCTAGCTCCGGCCACAACTTCACAGTCCACAACCATGAAACAATCTGCTCCTGGGAATTCCCAATCTCCAAATCCATTGAACACGTGAATCACCATATTTGATTCCATCTCCACCGCCCGAATTCTTAACACCTCTCTTATACACGATCATCCCATGAGAAATACTTTGAAAGTTCTTCCATACCACTTGACAAAATTTGAATATCAGCAGTCTATAAACCATGTGAGTACCGCAATACTAATTAAACATCTGTAAGTCAAAATACAATGCGCCTTCTTAAATACGCACCCTTCTCATACACCAAGTAGTAATCGTATTCATCTAGTCATTTGGAACCGCCCATGTTGTCTAAGAATTCATGACCATTCTGCCCAAACTTCGTTACCTTCCTTGAAGACTGAACTGCCACTTTGTACATGTAAATCTAACTTCCGCACAACACATAACATCTATCTTGCCATCATGTGAAAAGCACAAGAATCTCATTATCAACTCTGGTTACCAATAAATTACATATCCGGTTAGTTAGAAACCTTTATCTTGCTTCCTTCCAAGAGGAAATCACAATACACAAC
This sequence comes from Nicotiana otophora, assembly GCA_000715115.1. Taxonomy (NCBI): domain Eukaryota; kingdom Viridiplantae; phylum Streptophyta; class Magnoliopsida; order Solanales; family Solanaceae; genus Nicotiana; species Nicotiana otophora. The sequence goes on from AWOL01S0008326.1 coordinate 20,483, forward strand.
ACGTTTCTTACACCAGTAGAAAATATCCGGTTCAAACCATGGAAGAAACCATCAAGAACACTTTAAACTCCATCTGTATAGCCTCACCATATCATAATTACCCATATAAATACCACAACCGGAATACCCACTCTGACAATACCTTATTTGAGTCTAAGGCCGTTTCATTCACCTTCCTGATACCAAAATATAAAATCCATAATAATATACAACAATGCCACAAGTCTCGACACCATCCACCTTAAATGTCAGATTTTAGCCGCAAACAAATCCGCCAAAAATTCTCAATTGTTATATATAAATCTCGAATCCATTAGAACTTTCTCGAGAATTACCCCCTTAGTTCAAATCCACATTACACCGCCCAAATGGGCCAAAAGACTCGTTCCCCATTAGCACAACAGCTCTCAAAGAAGTAACTCTACTTTAACACTATATACCAAATTCATACTCCGTGCGCACTACATCATTCACCAATAACAACTCACTCATCCCATGATTTTTTTCATATACTCATCCGTGCAATATAATCCGTAACCAGGAATTTTTCTTATTTGAGTCATTTTCAAACTCCACCTCTACAAGTCATCACTAATTCCCAAGTATACTTTAGACCCAAACAAAATTTGACACATACCCATGAATTGATTTGTCTATAGCAGGCTCCCCCACTTCGCTCAAAGTCATAGATTAAAACACTCTATAATTCACAATACCCATACCATATTACTGTCATAATCCTGTAGTCGGTGCCACAAATTATTTCTCAAGCTCATGCAATGCCAACCATAAAAATACTCCAAATCATCCGCTAAGATCGCAATCATTCTCTTGATACACAGGTCGACTTTCTCAGCCAAATTTGAATTCAAATCTCCACACATACGCCCTACTGGTAGAAAAGAAATCATCCACTCATATTACAAGGAACATGCCTACGTAGATTACTCTCCAGGAGATAACCCACCTCCCTAGCCTCAAATTGGCATCTTGTTATATCTTCTCGCAGCCACAATTTCTGCGCAATCACTAAATCTTTCTGAGTCTAACTCGTTAACCGGACCTAAGAGTTTAATTTGTCCCACAATTTAAACACGTGAAAGATCTTTCAAAATATTCACATTCGAGACTGTACGTCACATCAAAATGAAAATCAAGCACCCAATGGCCTTTCCTTTACATTTCACAGAAACACTTCTCGTCACATTCAAATCGTCTTAACACATCCCGCAGTTACATCGTACTCATCACAAGGATATTCCACTGCTCATCGAGCCACAAATTCCACTAGTAGGAACATTACCGGACATATAAGTCCAAATGTACAAGTTATAATTGAAGCTACCTGTCATGCCCCAAAATTGAGGAGCGCGACCGGCGCTCAACCGAGTGAACCCGGCCGAGCAAGCTTGTTAGATTTCTTCTATCCAAACTCATTCATGAATAAAGAGAATATATGTTTTCCTTAATTAAACAATAAAGTGGTCGTGTTTGCAATTACCAATTTCTTACCATAAGTTTCACCATTTTTAAAGTCTCAAATGGACAAGTAATACAACCACAATATAGCATAGTTTGTATTTTCCTAGTACCAATACACAACCCACACTATGTCTACGGAGACTCTATAGATAAAGAAGAGTACAATGATAATGCCGGCAACAAGGCCCCGGCTATACCTCAACTATAATACATAAAGAACAAAAGATACATGACCCCGGGATGAAGTGGGGCTCACCAAATCAGCTGGAAAGAGGGTGTACTGCTATCACTGATCAATGTCTTCTGCTGTGGAACCACCTGCATCCATTTAAAGATGCAACGCCCCCGGCAAAAGGGACGTTAGTACCGTCGAATAGTACTAGTAAGNAAAACTAAACACCAATTTAAGAATTTAGAAATACAAAATAATTATGATGAACCAGTGCGGCAATAGAATAATATAGATAATCGTCTCAACCATAGCAAGCTTATTAAAAGCTATCAGCAACATCTATAGGATTTAAGATGAGATCCTCTATAACCATCTTCACACAAAGCGGCCCCGCCACCTCACCCGATGTATGCAGGTGGAGGTGTACGTACAATATCACAACTCTAATCAAGTGGCCCTGCCGCCTCACCTCAATGTATGCGGGTGGATGTATAACCACAGTACCAAGAACCTACACAAAGCGGCTATACCGCCTCACCCCAATGTATGCGGGTGGAAATGCATCAACGATACCAATACCAACACAAACAGGTTATGCCACTTCACCCCAATGTATGCGGGTGGTGGTCCCACAACAATAGCAAAACCATACACAAAGCGGTCGTACCGCCTCACCCTAATGTAAGCGGGTGGAGGTGCAGTCCCACAATATCATAATCCCTACACAAAGCGGTCATGCCGCCTCACCCCAATATATATGCGGGTGGAGGTGTATCACAATCACAATCTCTATACCATAATCCCCACACAAAGCGGTCATGCCGCCTCACCCCAATGTATGCGGGTGGAGGTGTATCACAATCACAATCTCTACACAACATGGCATAATACCTTTCACATAAATCACGACTAGAAATTATAACACGTGGATACGTAATCCATAGTATAGGACACATCCTCAATTTATAATGCAATATGATAAGAGCATTTGAAATATGAATTGAACATATATCTTCATCACAAAACTTATCGGAATACTCAATTTATAATCAACATCTCGGAACTTACAGGGATAATGAGAATTTCAACTCTTAAAGAAGAGTTTAGCCAACATACCTCAATTGAGCTTCCTTAAACTCTAAAACGTTCCAGAATTCTTAGCAACTTCAATCTATTTTAGAAATAGAACAAATTGAACCACAATTAGGAAGATGATTATGGTTCTAGCTCATTTGAGCATTTTATCAAATACTAGGTGTGCATTAAGGTTTCAAGGCCCTTTTTATGGATGATTCAATCATCCCACAACCCAATCTTTACCATTTTTAGCTCAACGATCTTCCTACATCCTTTGGTAACACATGCATGTAAGATAACCAATCGTCGTGCCCAGAAATTATCATGCTTATTATCCATTTCTACACAAAATTCAAAATTGAGGGTTAGGGTATAGAATCTTACCCCTAGGATGAAGACCTAGTGAGTTTCCCTTCTTAATCTTCCAAAACTTGGGCAAGAGTTGAAGGACAAATATTGGAGAACACCTTCTCACTCTAGGGTACCCTCTCTCACTCTAAAATGTTAGATAATAGCTCAAAAATGACCCAAAGAGTGTATTTAACGAAATAGGGTCGGGTTTTAAAAACCCAAAAATTGAGCTCCGGAACAAGGTATGCGATCGCATAACCGATATGCGGACCGCATATCGGTCGCATAGTTGGTTACAAAATAGCCAAAAGAACTGTCTGTGTATGCGGTCCGCATAACCGTTATGCGGTCACATAATTCACCGCATAACAGTTATGCGGTCGCACAGTCGACCACATAATAGCTTCCAATTGGCCCAATTAACTACCTCACTCTGCGGCCATTATGCGGTCTATAATCCTCAAACACGTAAGCCTAGTTCGGCACCATAAAACATTATTTTCTTTGTAAATTTTACCAGGCCTTACACTTAAGTACTTTGAAGTTTTCCGGGGTGTTACACTATCGAGCTTAAAATGCGGTCTAACCATGGCCTTAAGTCCTCCAGACTGGCCCATCACCAAAACATAGAATACTCACCTCGAACCTCGTTCATAGAATCACAAGCCGGCAATGCACAGCTGATACCGAGCGCTCATGTGCGCATACGAATACGTGGAAGGAATTCAAAGAGTTATGTCCCAAGCTTAATTAATCCCGCACGATAAGGAAAGAAATATGGGAAGTATATATCCTAAATACCCTGTAGCGTCTCGAAGATAAGTATGGACGTTATCATACCGATCCGCAAGACTCTACTAGACACTTGCTCATGACTTGTAGAACCTATGAACCAAGGGCTCTGATACCATCTTGTCACGACCCAAAAATCCAACTAGTCGTGATGGCACCTAACCCATCCCGTTAGGTAAGCCAATTTCCAACTAACCAATTTCAAGAATAATTATTAAAGCAATTTAAGTGAATAAAGATCCTGATCTTATACAATTTCCAAGAACTGGTAGTACAAATCATGAGCTTCTAAGAATAGAGTATACAAAGCGGAAATAAAATAAATATATAGTCTGTTTGAAAAATACATAAACAGAGCTTTTATAAATCTAAGGCTACCCTGAACAAGAGGTAGATACTACAGGAACGCAGGTAGAACTTCAAATCCCGCAACCATCGAGCACAGCAATAACAACACCCAACATCTGCACGCAATGTGTATAAGTGTAATATCAGTACAACTGACCCATGTACTGAGTAAGTAACAAACATAGCCTTAGGTTGAAAGTAGTGACGAGCTTCTACCAAGGTCGGGTCCAAATCCACTAATCCATAACAGTTAATAACGACATAAAGCAAATAATACCAGAAGTAACTCTGAGATAAAATGCCCAGTCACATCAAGATTTCAGCAACAATAGTTCTTCCTTTCAAGTACATCAGTGAAAACTCAAATCTTTTTCCAAAGTTACCAAAAATATGAATAAATTTGAAAACAGAAATGTTTTCCAAAATCCTTTCAATAACAAATAAAATATCTCATTTTTCTTTTCAGATAACCATTGTAAAACTAATGCATCACTATGCCCATCTGTCAACATGTGTGAGAAATCATGAATAATGTGATACCGTATAGCATGAGGAAAACACATCTCTATGCATGTATATCATGCGTGCATGTCAATGCAATGTATCTTAGAGATTTTACTCATGTACTCACACTCTCAGAGTACTCAATCTTACTGTCTCTCATTCTCTCTCACTATGCTCAGCACACTCAAACACTCAGCTCTATACAATACCTGCTGCGACGTGAAGCTCGATCCCTGTTTATAGTCGACTATGCTCATAGGGGTGTACAGACTCGTGAGGGGCTCCTACAACCCAAGCACTATAAGCACGGACAACTCACGTGCTGCACGGACAACTCACGTGCCATAACATAAATATCTGGATCCGCACGGCCAACTCACGTGCTGCATGGCCAACTCACGTGTAATAATAATAAAAGAATCCGCACGGCCAACTCACGTGTTGCACGGCCAACTCACGTGCAATAGTAATATAAGGATCCCCACGGCCAACTCACGTGCAATAATAATATAATATATATAAAGCCAACATGGCCTGCTGCGGCGTGCAGCCCGATCCCAAAACTATCCTCACAATCAGGCCCTCGGCCTCCCTCAGTCATGAATCTCTCCAGTCTCTCTTTCATGGGCTCACAATGTCATGAGAATAGCCCAAAGTGATGATATGATGTATCAATAAATAAAAATAGAGACTGAGATATGATATGCAATGAAATGAATATGACTGAGTATAAATTTTTATTTTAAAATATATATTTCACAATAATATGACCTTTGTGGGTCCCAATAATTCTGGCACATAGCCTCAACATGATTTTTTTTATATGCTTTTCAGCTCAATTTATTTAACTCATATAACCGCATGGAAAATGCCAAGATTATTTAACTACAAATTTTCACAGAAACAATTATGTCCCAATTTCTATAGTGCACGCCCACACGCCCGTCACCTAGCATGTGCGTCACCTCCCAACAATTCACAAAATACATATACTCAGGGTTCATACCCTCAACTCCAAGATTAGAAGAGTTACTTACCTCGAACAAGCCAAATCCAATGTCAAGCAAGCTAAGCAATGCTCCAGAAATTCCATTCTACGCGTATCAACTTCCAAAGGGCTCGAATCTAGTCACAATTAATTTGATTCAGCTCACAAAAATTATAGGAATTAATTCCATATCAAAATACTAATATTTTCCAAAAATCCAAAATTACACCCCAAATATCACCTGTGGGGCCCACGTCTCGGAATCTGAAAAACTCACAAAATGAACCCTCATTCAACCACGAGTCCAACCATACCAAAATTACTCAAATCCAACCACAACTCGGCCTTCAAATCCTTAATTAAATTCTATGAATTTTTCTACTATTTTCAACCCAAAACACTAATATGTTGATAAAAACAATAATAGATTCGTGTAATTTAACCAAAACCGAGTTAGAATCACTTACCCCAATCCATATAGTGCAAATTGCCTAAAATATCGCTTCAATCCGAGCTCCATTTCTCCAAATGTGTTAAAATGGCCGAATCCTCGAAATATATCTTCTGTCCAGGCATTTACTCTTCGTGATCGCGAAGCACAAAATTTTTTCAGCCCCAAATTTGCTCTTCGCGATCGCGAAGAACAAACTCCTCAACTCTTCTAGACAGCTTCTAGTATAATGGTCATAACATTTTGTACAAAACTCCAAATTGCAAATGGTTTAACTTTCTGAAAACTAGACACCAAGGGTTATAACTTTCATTTGTTACTCATCTCCCAATTCCTTATATATTGCTAGATATAAGCTTCCAAAGTAAGCCCTATGCAACAGAGATTTCCAAACTCTTCCCAGATAGCCTATATTTTATCCACCATAACTCTTTGTACACAACTCCAAATAACAAACGGTTCATATTTTAAATAACTAAACATCAAGAACTACAACTTTCATTTTCGGAGCATCTCCAAATTCCTTATAGATTGCGAGATATAAGCTTCCAAAGTCGGGTCAGTGCAGCAGGATTTTCCTCTACGCGATTGCGAAAGCGCTTCTGCGATCGCGATTCACAGTGCCCAAACAACAACATTGCTCTTCGTGATCGAGACCATTTGTCCGCGATCGCGATGCATACCTCTGTGGCCAAAAACCAGCAACTAAGAATGGCCTAGAAATGGTCCGAAACTCACCCGAGCCCGAGCCCCTCGGGTCCTCAACCAAATATACCAAAAAGTTCTAAAATATCATACAAACTTAGTCGAAGCCTCAAACAACGCTAAAACTACGAATCGCACCTCAATTCAAGCCTAATGAACTTTGAATTGTTAAATTCTATATCTTGTGCCGAAATACATCAAATCAATGCGGAATGACTTCAAATTTTGCACACAAGTCATAAATGACATAACGAAGCTGTTCCAATTTCCAGAATCGGATTCCGACCTCGATATCAAAAAGTCAACCCCCCGGTCAAACTTTTCAAAAATTCAACTTTCGGTAATTCAAGCCTAATTCCACTACGGACCTCCAAATAATTTTTCGGATACACTCGTAAGTCCAAAATCACCATACATAGCTATTGGAATCATTAGAATTAAATTTCGAGGTCGTTTACACATAAGTCGACATCCGGTCACTATTTTAACTTAAGCTTTAAACCTTGGAACTAAGTGTTCCAATTCATTCCAAAACCTCACCGGACCCGAACCAATTGCCCCGACAAGTCACACAACAACTGTAAAGTACAATTTGAGTAGTAAATAGGGAAACAGGATTGTAATACTCAAAACGACCGGTCGGGTCGTTACACGCTCCTAAGTCCAAAATCACCATATGAAGCTTTCGAAACCGTCAAAACTCCATTTCGTTGTTGTATACCCAAAAGTCAAACTCGGACCAACTCCTTTAACTTAAGCTTCTAACTTTGGGACTAAGTGTCCCAATTCACTCCGAAACTCATCTGAAACTAAACCAACCACCCCGGCAAGTCACATAATCACAATATAACTTAAAGGAGGCAATAAATAGAGAAACGGGGCTAAAATACTCAAAACGACCGCCTGGGGCATTAAATCCCCCCCTCTTAAAATGAACGTTCGTCCTCGAACGAGTATAGAGACATACCTGAAGTGGTGAAAAGATGGGGATAATGGCTATGCATATCATGCTCCTCTCCCAAGTCGCCTCCTCGACTGGTTGACCTTTCCACTAAACCTTCACTAAAGCAATGTTCTTTGACCTCAACTTTCTGACCTGCCTATCCAAGTTGGCCACCGGCTCCTCAACCTAAGACAAATCCTTGTCCAATTGGACTGATCTAAAATCTAAAACATGGGACGGATCACTGTGATACTTCCGGAGCATGGAAACATGGAATACCGGATGAACTGCAAATAAACTAGGTGGCAATGCAAGCTTGTAGGCCACCTCTCCCACTCTTTCAAGAATCTCAAAAGGGCTGATATACCTAGGGCACAACTTTCCCTTCTTCCCGAACCTCATCACACCCTTCATGGAAGAAACCCGGAGCAAAACTCGCTCTCTAACCATAAATGCTACATGACGAACCTTTCGATCAGCATAACTCTTCTGCCTAGACTATGTTGTACGAAGCTGATCCTGGATCAACTTGACCTTTTCCAAGGCATCTCGAACCAAATCTGTGCTCAACAATCTAGCCTCACCCGGCTCAAACCAATCAACTGGAGAATGGCATCGCATCCCATATAGGGCCTCATAATGAGCCATCTGAATACTCGATTGGTAGCTGTTGTTGTAGACAAACTCCGCAAGCGGCAAAAACTGATCCCAAGAACCCCCAAAATCCATAACATAAACATGAAGCATATCCTCTAATTTTTGAATAGTGCGCTTGGATTGTCCGTCCGTCTGGGGTAAAATCTGAGCCAGCTGCTCTGAAGAATAGATAGTCACTAGTGGAATGGAATGAGCTGACTTGGTCAATCTATCCACAATCACCAATACAGCATCGAATTTCTTCTGAGTCTATGGGAGCCCAACAACGAAGTCCATGGTAACACGCTCCCTATTTCCACTAGGGAATCTAAAGTCTCTGAAGCAAGCTGCCTGGTCTCTGATGCTCATACTTCACTTGCTGACAATTTAGGAATCAAGCTACATACTTCACTATGTCTTTCTTCATTCTCCTCCACCAATAGTGCTACCTCAAATCCTGATACATCTTAGCGGCACCCGGATCAATGGAGTACCGCGAACTGTGGGCCTCCTGAAGAATCAACTCACGTAACCATCAACACTGGGAACACATAATCGGCCCTGCATACGCAACACACCGTCTTCTCTGATAGAAATCTCCTTAAGGACAAGAAAATGGGGTTTGTCATACTGACGTTCTCTGATGCGATCATATAAAGAAGACCGGGAAACCACGCAAGCAAGAACTTGACTGGGCTCTAAAATATCTAGTCTAACAAACTTATTGGCAAAGGCCTGGAAATCTAATGCTAATGGCCTCTCCGTTGCCGGCAGATACACCAAACTACCTATACTCTCCGCCTTTCGAATCAAGGCATCGACCACCACGTTGGCCTTCCTGGGATGATATAGAATAGTGATAACATACTCTTTAACCAACTCTAACCATCTCTGCTGATGCAAATTAAGATCTTTCTGTTTGATTAGATGCAGGAGACTCCGGTGATCTGTATAGACCTCACATGGAACACCGTACAAATAGTGCCGCCAAATCTTTAAGGCATGAACAATAGCTACTAATTCCAAGTCGTGGACTAGATAATTCTACTCATGAACGTTCAACTGTCGATATACGTAGGCAATCACCCTAACGTCTTGCATCAACACCGCGCCAAGGCCAATATGTAACGTATCACAATACATAGTGTAAGACCCCGAACCCATAGGCAACACCAATACTGGGGCTGTAATCAAAACAATCTTGAGCCTTTGAAAGCTCTCCTCACACTCCTTGGACCATCTGAAAGGAGCACCCTTATGGGTCAATATGGTCATAGGTGCAACAATGGATTAGAAATCCTCTACGAAACAGCGATAATACTCGGCCAACCCAAGGAAACTCTGAATCTCAGCAGCTGAAGATGGTCTAGGCCAACTCTGCACTATTACAATCTTCTTGGGATCTACCTTGATCCCCTCACTCGACATCACATGACCCAAAAATGCCACTGAATCAAGACAGAATTCACACTTTAAGAATTTTGCATATAACTTCTTTTCTCTCAAGGTCTGGAGCACAATCCTCAAATGTTGCTCATGATCCTCCCAACTGCGGGTACATCAAAATGTCGTCAATAAACACAATGATGAATGAATCAAGATATGACTGGAATACACTGTTCATCAGGTGCATAAATATTGATGGGGCATTGGTCAGCCCAAGTGACATCACAAGGAACTCGTAGTGACCCTACTAAGTCCTAGAAGCAGTCTTAGGAATATTCGGATCCTGAATCTTCAGTTGATGATACCCTAACTGCAAATAAATCTTTGAGAACACTCTGGCACTCTGTAGCTGATCAAATAAGCCATCAATGCGTGGCAATGGGTACCTTTTCTTCACTGTAACCTTGTTCAACTACCGGTAATCAATACACATATGCATAGAAACATTCTTCTTCTTCACAAACAAAACAGGAGCACCCCAAGGTAACACACTAGGCCAAATGAAACCCTTATCAAGTAAATCTTTCAAGTACTCCTTTAACTTCTTCAACTCCGCTGGGGCCATACAATATGGTGGAATAGAAATGGGCTGAGTGCCCGACAATAAGTCAATACCATAAATATATATATAAAAGTCTCTCACTACCGGAACTGACTCAACGGTAGGAGTATCAACATGGACATCTCTCACGAAGGCTAGGTATGGATCACACCCCTTTTCAACCATTCGTTGTGCTTTAAGGAAGGCACAACCCTTTAAGGAACATAATCCAAAGTACTCCTCCACTCCTACCGCGGTAAACTTGGCATAGACAATGCCACCATCTTGGTGTGACAATCCAGAATAGCATGATAGGGCGACAACCAGTCCATGCCCAAGATAACATTAAATTCTACCATTCTAAGCAACAATAGATCAACTTTGGTCTCAAATCCACCAATAGAAACTAAACACGACTGATACACACAGTCCACAATAATAGAATCTTCCACTAGGTGGACACATACACAGGAGAACTCAAAGAATCATGAGATATACCCAAATACGGAGCAAATAAGATGATACATACGAGTAAGTGGAGCCTGGATTAAATAAGACTAATGCACCTCTATGACAAATCGGAATAATACTTGTGATAACTGCTTCTGATGTAACCGCCTCCGTCCTACCCGAAAAAGCATAGAATCTGGCATGTCCTCCCCCTCTAGAGCAACCTCTACCAGCCCATCCCCCACCCCTAACTAGCTGTGCTAGTGGAGCGACAACTAGAGCAGCAACCATGGCATGTGAAGTCCGTGAACTTGGCTGAATCCGTGGAGCCTGAGTAGTCTGTAGAGGTGCACCCCTCCTGAGTTTGGGATAGTCTGTTACCATATGACGGGTATCATCACACTCAAAGCAAGCTCTCGGTAGGCGTGGCTGCTGGGACTGGCTCGGGCCTTATCGGCTGGACCGACCACTGAAGGCACTCCGTGCAGGAGGAGCACTAGAAATTGGCTGAGCAAAGTGTCCAACCTGAGACCTCAGAATAACCGGAGCACCACTAGAAGCTAGAAGTGCTGAGTGAACTGGATGGCTCACATAGCCTCTACCATGATGGTCTATAGCTACAGCGTGTCCACCACTAAATCCTCAAGTACCTCGAGGCCTTTTGGCCTGCCTGTCCTTCCTCTCATGGCCCTGCATACCCTCTAAACTCCGTGCGATCTCTACCACCTACTGATCTGGGGTATCTATCTCTAACTCTCGAGCCATACTGAACCTAATACCATAGTTGAGCCCCTCGATAAATCGGCTAACTCGCTCCCTAACTATAGAAACCAAAGTAGGTGCATGTCTGGACAAACCACCGAATTTGACAGTATACTCTAACACTAACATAGTACCCTGGTGCAGCTTCTCAAACTCCACATGCCATGCATCCCGAAGGGTCTGGGGAACAAACTCTCTCAGGAAAATATCTCTAAACCTGAGTCCATGTAAGTGAAGCTGCATCGGCTGGGCTAATCTCATTGTAAACCCGCCAACACTGATATGATTCTCCTAACAACTGGAATGTATTAAAAGCAACTCCACTCGTCTCCACAATACCCATGGTGCAGAGAATACGATGGCACTTCTCTAGAAAATAGTGTGCATCCTCTGTAGCTAAGCCATTGGAAGTAGGAGGATGATACTTCTTGAACCTCTCAAGTCTAAGTTTCTTCTCCTCATATGTCACTGCCTTAACCTCGGGCTAAATCAGAATAATAGGATGTGCTAGCATAACCTCTAGGACCTGATCAACATGGACCCGCTGCTCTAGGGTACGGGCCGTGGGATTCTGAGCTCCTCCCCCAGCCTGAGATGTGGCTGGTGCAAGTGGAATAAACCCTTCCTGAGCTAAGGTACCAAACATGCTCAAGAACTGTGTGAGGTTCTCCTGAAGTACAGGGGTGGCAATAGGCGCCTCGGGTGCTTGTCCCCCAATTAGAGCTACTGGTGGCTCCTCAGTCGTAGCTCGAGTAGGTGCTCTAGCTACACCACGTTCCTATCCTCGATCATGACTCAAAGATAAGTACAGACGTCTTTGTACCGATCCATGAGACTCTACTAAACCTGCTTATGACTCGTAATATCTATGAACCTAGAGCTTTGATACCAACATGTCACGACCGCAATTTTGCCTCCTTGGGATGTTTTGATGGCAACTAGTCTCTCAGACCAGATAAGCCTAACAATGAGAGATTATGACATAAATAAAAGCTAAGACATGATATAAACTAACAATTCTCATAAATATGTTGATAACTGAAACACAACTACAATGTTCCCAAAACTCGGTGAGGCTGAGTCATAAGATTCTATAGAATGTTCCAAAACACCTACTATAACACTGTCTAATAAAGGAAACAACAATACTATAATGATAACGGAAGGTGACTCTGAGGCCTGCGGATGCCGAGCAGCTATACATTGAAGTCTCAGGCAAACAGCAACAATCAAACACTAACGTCCAGCACGAGCAAACGTACCAGGATCTACACAAAATGATGTGCAGAAGCGTAGTATGAGTACACCACAATATTACCCAGTAAGTATCTAGCCTAACCTCGGTAGAGTAGTGACGAGACCAGGTCCAGAAACCTACTAGGACATAATAAATAGAATGAAAACATAATAACGAGAAGTAATGGAAGGCGGAGAAATAACCGATACGAAACAAGTTAATAACATAGACTAATGCCGCAGTTGTAAGCATAGAGATAACAAGAAGAAAGCAATTAAAGAGAACCACCATAGTCAAATACAGATCCAAACTGATAAGATAAGAAAGAATAAAAGCAACAAGAAGTGTTTGTTAGATTGGATGTTTTGGAGCCCAGTCGGGTTCTTGCTTGCGTGGCTTCTCAGTCTTCTTTATATGAGCGTATCAGAGAGCATTAGTATAATGACCCTCATTTGATTGACCTTAGGGACACAGTGCAGCACGGCAATGCCAAGGAGGTTTCTATTGGAGATGATAGTGCGTTGCATATGCAGGGACATATATGTGTGCCCAGTGTAGATGGGTTACGTGAGTTAATCCTTGAGGAAGCCCATAGTTCGTGGTATTCCATTTATCCGGGGGTGGCTAAGATGTATTAGGATTTGAGGCAGCACTATTGGTGGAGGAGAATGAAGAAAGATATAGTGGAGTATGTGGCTCGGTGCCTGAACTGTCATCACTTGAAATGCGAGCATCAAAGGCCGGGCAGGTTACTTTAGAGACTTGAGATTCCCGAGTGAAAATAGGAGCGTGTTACCATAGTCTTCCTTGTTAGGCTCCCACGGACTTTGAAGAAATTTGATGCAATATGGGTGATTGTGGACAGGTTGACCAAGTCGGCTCATTTCATTTCGATGGTGACTACTTATTCTTCATAGCAGCTGGCTCATATCTATATCTATGAGATTATTTGTCTCTGTGGTGTGCCGATGTCCATTATCTTCGATCGAGGCACAAAGTTCACATCACGTTTCTGGAGAGCTGTGCAGCGTGAGTTAGACACACGGGTTGAGTTGAATATAGTATTTCATCCCCAGATGGATGGACAGTCCGAGTGCACCATTCAGATCTTGGAGGATATGCTTCGTGCTTGTGTTATGGATTTCGGGGGTTCTTGGGATCAGTTTTTGCTGCTTGCAGAGTTTGCCTACAACAACATCTACCAATCGAGTATTCACATGGCTCCTTATGAGGCCTTATATAAGAGGCGGTGCCGTTCTAATTGGTTGGTTTGAGCCAGGTGAGGCTAGGTTGTTGGACACTGATTTGGTTCGGGATGCCTTGGAGAAAGTCAAGTTGATTCAGGATCGGCTTCGTACAACACAGTCTAGGCAGAAGAAATATGCCGATCGGAAAGCTTGTGATGTAGCATTTATGGTAGGAGAGATGGTTTTGCTCTGGGTTTCACCTATGAAGGGTGTGATGAGGTTTGGGAAGAAGGGCAAGTTGAGACCTAGGTATATTTGTCCTTTTGAGATCCTTGAGAGAGTTGGTGAGGTGGCCTACAAGCTTGCATTACCACCCAGCTTATCGGCAGTTCACTCGGTGTTCCATGTTTTTATGCTTCAGAAGTATTATGGTGATCTGTCACATGTATTAGATTTTAGCTCAATCCAATTGGATAAGTGTCATGCCCCGAACCTGGGGGGCGAGACCAGCACCCAGTGCCTCACCCATCCTTGCATACCAACTTGTGACTAAGGGACTTTGAACATATAATGTCATACTTTGTCCATGGGCCACATTGCAAGACAATTTGCGAACGCTGACTAAACATCAATATAAAGCTGGGCCGACAAGGCCGTCATAACTACTACAGCTGGCAAACCAATAAAATATACATACAAGGAAGCCCAACATACTGCACTAACTGACAGGATATGTCTACAAGCCTCTACTGATGGATGTACTGTGATCGGAATAGGGCCCCAACCTATCCATAACATATATATACATATATACACAAGATGTACGTAAAACTCTAGACCCAGCAACTCTGAAGGACGCGGAGCTTACCGATCAAACTGAACTCGGGCAGCACCTACTGAGGAGGTCAACTCATCTGTCTGTCTGAACCTGCATGCATGAAATGCAACGTCCCCGGCAAAAGGGACGTCAGTACAAAAATAATATACCGAGTATGTAAGGCAACAGAATAACTGAAAGCTGAAACTGAACTGATAATATAATAACTGAAAGTAACTGGGAGTCAAAGATAATCAGAAGATATGCTTACCTCCTGATATTGACACAACTCTCTCAATATAGTAAGTAAAATAGTTGTCCGGCCTTATAGAGCTCGGTATATATAACTGTTCTGCCATAGTAGGCTCGCTCATAGGTTCTCGGCCATACTAGGCTCTGTATCTCGGCCATTCTAGGCTCACTCACAGGTGCTCGACCACATTAAGATCGGTATATAACTTACCATCTGATCAGAGGTTACCCAATAGGGGCCTGCCCACCGATTATAGCTCGATGGTGGTGAAAATACTGTAATACTGTATATATATATAGACCCTATGCTCTCTTGACTGGAAGAAGACAATACTCGATGGAATATAAGGTCCCGATAAGGGAGAATATTGTAACTTATGAGACTAGAAAAATGTACATAAATTCAGGAATATGAATTTCTCTTTATGCCTCGTATTCAAACTCATGTAGTTACGAGATCATGCCAAAATGAAGTAAGGGCTTAGCCTTAACATACCTGGAGTAGGGAAAATTCGTATGATATTCTTGAGAAAGATTGCACCGTACTCCCTTAGAATCGCAAAATCTCATTGTTATTATAATATGGAGTCTCGTATGAATTTCCAAATTCCCTCACCTTCGTTCTTGGCTTTGCCTTTATGTATAACTCCCTTACCAAATGAATTTTGATATTAATTCAAGATAAGTGTAGGGATGACTAATATGACTTCTCTTTTCTACATGTTTGCAAGGAATGTCTTAGCAAACATAAGCACCTCACTTCTTAATGATATGGGAAAATCCGTATGTTGGTTCTTAAGAGCATCTCACTTCATAAAAGCTTTTATAATCCGTTGCATTCTAAACATATCACTCCCTTTAATGACTTATGTTTAGTTATCTTTATCAAAGAGAATGGGCCCCTCCTTAAGATGACTAAGCTTTGGCATAAAGGCACCTAGCATACCACCTACTCTTAATTACTAAGAGTAATCTTGGGCTTCCACGATAAGGAGAATAATTAAACTTATCCAAATAAACTAATTAATTAGTTAATTTCCCACTAAAGTCACTAATTACCTAATTATCCACATAATTAAGAATCATCTCAAATTACTTAAAATACAACTCACTTTTAACACACTCCATACACCTTACTATCGTGGTCATGTGATACCTTGTATGGCACTAATCCATAAATATGGGGTATTGTAGCTTGGACCATATTTTATCTCAAAATGTCAAACTTCGACGAAATTCATTTTCTTTGATTTGCTTACCCTCTCACCTTTATGAATTTACTCGTCACTTGTTTGAAATAGCATAATACTTATAATCTCCAAAGAATCTTGTCCTTGAACCGACGTCAATTATCTTACGACAAATTCAACGTACAATACTACAGGGTATAACATCGTCGTAATATAATACAGTGGAGCGTAACATCGACGTAATACTGTGGGGTGTAACATCATTCCCCCCTTTGGAACATTCGTCCTCGAATGTTGACTATTGAATTTATCGGTCTCATAACCGGATGGCTCTTACGAATGGTTTTAATACTGTCCTTGCCATTTAGGCAACTGTTCTATGAATAAATCCAAAGGCCAGGGTATTCCCCCCTTTAGGCCTCTTTCTCACACCATGACTCGTAGTCAGAATCCTTCCAATTTTGTAACTATTGCTACCTTTTATCATGCAGCATGTACGACTCTAACTTTGTAAGTGCGCCTATGCGACTCTTCTCTCCTTGTTTTTCCTCCAGCTTTTAGCCAATCTCTAGGCCTCACTTTGTAAACATATACAGAGCTTAATAAGATGTCCCTCTGGGCATCTATAGGTATACTGAAGTTCTTCGCTCGGTACTTTGTCGAACTTACGAACATTGTTATATCTTATTTCATAGACCTGGTTATTCATCTGTATGACTTTACTATATCTAGGTAGGTCATACTATACTATAACTCTTACCTTGGTTTTATTATTATCGAGGCCTGCTACCCAATTCCAGGTTACTCTCTCGCTTCTTATCATAGATGTATAAATTTAAGTCCTTTAATACTTCCTCGTTACTGTTTATCTTCAGAATGACAACCTACTCTCATCTCATACTTTGTAACTCTTATCCATCCATTGTTGATTCACCTCAATATTGATCTATAATCTACCATTGATAACTTGACCTTTTATGTAACACTGCTGCTAGGGCTTACGTCTCATCGGGGAACATCTGAAATGATTAGATTAATCCACCTAGGGGAGATACTATATTTCCATAACCATATTTTATAGCATCCCAATGTGACTCACCTTACATGGGTATTTTAATCCCGTACAATTCATGAAATCCTCTTCAAGTCAATACTCAATTGAAGGCCCAAATGCCATCCTCTATCTATCACAATCACACCCTCATTCTACTACCAGGGCAGCATTCCATCTCTTCTAAATGCTACTAGTCTTAGACTCCTTTGAGTTTATTCAGGCTATACTGAATTTTCTATAACTTAGAGAAACCATCAGCTCTTCTTGTTTTCTTGGGCTTAATCCCGAGGACTTATCCATTTTCGTCACCTTCTCACTCACTTTTTCTTATCCTTACTCATGTCTTCCTAAAACCTTATCGCTCTACCATACTTTAGCTTGCGACTTACACATATTCATTTATACTACTCACAACCTTCCATCAACTTGCTTGCACCATAGATTTCCTTGTGTCATTCAGGAACATCGAGCGGGACATCACATCGTTTCAAACTCTTTTTTACTCTCTTAACTAGATCTCTCGATACCTAGAAACCATAGGCTGCAAAGTATGCCACTGACGACGTTGATATCATTCTTGGATACTGAATCCCAACGCTTCTAGCCTTCTATCTGAAGTATGAACTATTATCACATCTTTTATCTCTTTCATAACCTTCCTTCCACATAGGTATAATTCACATCCACAACTTGAAGCTCTATTATAATACTTGCACCTTTGGTGCATACACAATCCGGTGGGAGCTTCATACTAACTTCTTATGAGGCTGGTACTTCCTCTAACTGGCTTTATCGTAAAGCCGTTATAAAATATGGTTGTTGTACTATCTCTCTTGTACATCTGTTATTAGGGTAAGTCTACAATGTTCTTAATCATGATTTCTATAATTTTCTGGGTCTAATAATCAGACTCTTGATTTATTTGGTTGATGTAACTCTTTAGTTTCATCTTCCTTCTTATCAGCCTTCATGTAGGCTTGATCTATCTTCCGATCTATGGCTCCTGGTATTAGTTATTACTTTAGCTTTCCATGGGTGCTATAGAATATCCATGATACAATCTTCTAACAATTCAATCCTTTATTTATACCCTGGGCTCAATTCTTTATTTTAACTTATACCGGAGTCTTCTACGGCTGTATGAATGTCCGTATATATGCTGCATGGATAAGATTCTGAAATCGTAAGTACGTTCATGACGTAACTAACTCTGGATCACTGATCGAATAATTCCTTTTGTTCTTTCTCAGTTTTCTTTAAACGTAGGCAATTACTTTTCCTGGTCTTTTTGCCCCCTTGTTGCATGCATACTTAACTTATCTTAGTGCCCATACATATTGGAATTCCATACCACTCATATGATCTTGAATATCACTTCTGATATTTACTTCATGTCCGTTAGCCACGGTAGGTTCCACTTTCTTATAGAGTGCATACAACGTTGTTGTGAGACTGTTGTTATAAGATCCCTTGCTCTTTAGGTCACTGAGCTTAGGTCGAAGCCTTCTTCCTTACTTCCTCAGCTAGTCTTTCATTGTAGTACTTAGGGAGGACCCTCTGATTCTTGCAAGGCTGCGAGCTTATTACATCGTTTACCCGGCGGAATTTTTGATGTTCGTTCTTTCTTACTTGTAATTATCCTTACTTACTTACCTTCATGCCCTTGTACTTGTAGGGTTACTTCTGAGCTGATATTTTGATTTTCTTCCCAGTGGCACTCTCTTTTACCTCTGTAACACCCATACAGTACCTTTAACAACCCCAACTCCTATCTTAATATTTCTAAAGGTTACGATGTTATATTTGCGAGACAGAATTCACTAAATTGGTTTTTACTATGTTTATCTTGCAAGATCTATTGATTCGTCTGTAACCACCTGTCTAGCCATAACTAGACTCTTCCTGAGTCAACTGCTAACTACTCTTTGGCCCATTCTCATATCAATATTCCACATAATCTTTCTTGGGTTATTCCTTTTGTCTTAACTTACCTCTCGAACCGTCTCCTTATTTATCAAAAACATCTCGGGCTGGAACCCCTACTTCTTCTCCTTGACATCGTGCTTGTATAATGTTCTGGAATTGTAGCATATCTGTAGAATTTGAATAAGTGCAATCTCATCCCTTTCTCATTTTTATCGCATTCTTCCTTTACCATTTCATAGTTATTATAACCACTTAATTATGACTTAATGCCACATCACTCCATATCCCCACCCCCCCCTTTTAGGGGTGTACTAAGAGTTGGAGCTATGACGATCTACTTATAGATATTTTACCTTTTCATCATCTTTTCACATCATCGATGACCCTTACTCGCCTTGCGGTAACCCTTCTGTACCAAGGATAACAAAATTCCTTACTCGCTAGTGTGACACTTAGTATAATTTGCACATACAGTCCCTTAAGCTTAACTTTGCTCACATCACTTGCTTTGGGAAAGCATCTTCCTCAATGACCTTTAAAGGTTATTCTTCTGTCGTCCATTCTATTATCGCCGGAATGCAATCTCTGAATTTCTTACGATGCCGACTATTATTAAATCACTCAGTCCCTAATTCATGTTTAGTTTATCTTGTTCACCAGTCCATACTGATTCCTATTACTCTGGGGTCTAACGTTTCCTTCTGGTAATCACGTTAGAGTAACGAACTTATTTTTCGAAACGAGGATATGACTTTATGACCTATACTCTTTTGTTGACTCAAGGCCTGTCACCTCTCGTATTTTTCCTTCACTTGACTATAGACTCTGTAATACTGTCATCTTTTTGATCTACCGTTGTCATACATGTATTACATCTTACTCATAATGCTTTATTAACTCTATTCTTATTTCCCGCTAACATCTATGTCTATCACTTTATTCTGAAAAACTCGAACAAGACATTCTTTTGCTTTTAGCTCCCCTTGATCCATCCATTGGCTCTTCGAATTGCCTAACATTATCTCTCTACTGGGGACGGGAGCCACACTAAGGTAATATTTATCCCTTCCAGGATTCCAGTGCCTGTCTTTGCAAATGTTTTTTTTAATCATTCTAGTATTCATATCTAGATGTATTATTCTAGAGTGCACCATCTGGGTGTCTCACAAGGAGATTTTGTTAGCACATTTACAATATCCTTTGGAAATGTCAACTAACACAAATAATCCAACCATCATCTTGGGTTACTCTAATCCCAGTCGATTCCTGATATCTCATCTTCTCTTAAACTATATATGTTGGCTCACATGGAGCATAACTGAGATGGGTGTGGCCAATTCTACATACCTCTGTTACTGTTGAAGGTAACTCACAATGCTTATATTTTTCTGCCGGAGTTGAAAATACCGATAATCTTCATTAACTGGGTACCTCGTACCCTTCTCATCTTGCTCCTTTTACTTGATGAAGCTTGTATCTATCTTCTAAATCTTTCATTGACTTTCACCATAGGGGTGGATAGATATTATTTGCCTTAAGGCTCCTTATCAAAAGGCTTACACGTCTTAGTACACACATGATCTACTGAAGACCTTACATTTACTCATCATAAGCATCATGCAAAATCGAGTTCCTCATACTCAACTCTTTCACAACCACCTGCAATCTCTTACCAACCGTCTTTCTAGATGTAGGCATCGTCGTATTATGAATAAGATAGAGTTTAGGAAATTGAGTTCTTACAACTGAGCTCTACCACACGATCTAGAGTAAGAAGAAAGAGTGACGGTCATAAATGCCCCGTAGCCTCCTACTTATAAGTGTGGTGCACAACACACCCATAAACAAGACTCTACTAGACACGGCTTCTAAACTCTCTAGAACAAAACTGCTCAGATACCATTTCTGTCACGCCCCAAACCTGGGGGGCGAGACCGGCACCTGGTGCCTCACCTATCCTTGCGTACCAATTTGCGACTACGGGACTCTGAACATATAATGTCATACTTTGGCCATGTGCCACATTGCAAGACAATTTGAGAACACTGACTAAACATCAATATAAATCTGGGCCGACAAGGCCGTCATAACTACTACAGCTGGCAAACCAACAAAATATACATACAAGGCTTACAAGCCCAACATACTGCACTAACTGACAGGATATGCCTACAAGCCTCTACTGATGGATGTACTATGATCGGAACAGGGCCCCGACCTATCCATAATATATATATACATATATACACAATATGTACGTAAAATTCTAGACTCGGCAACTCTGAAAGACGCGGAGCTTACCGATCAAGCTGAACTCGGGCAACACCTACTGAGGAGGTCTACTCGTCTGTCTATCTGAACCTGTACGCATGAAATACAGCGTCCTCAGCAAAAGGACGTCAGTACGAAATAATATACCTAGTATGTAAGGCAACAGAATAACTGAAAGCTGAAACTAAACTGATAATATAATAACTGAAAGTAACTAGGAGTCAAAGATAATTTGAAGATATGCTTACCTGCTGATACTGACTCAAATCTCTCAATATAGTAAGTAAAATAGTTGTCCGGCCTTATAGGGCTCGGTATATATAACTTATCCACCGTAGTAGGCTCGCTCATAGGCACTCGGCCATACTAGGCTCTGTATCTCAGCCATTCTGGGCTCGCTCATAGGCGCTCGGCCACAGTAGGCTCGGTATATAACTTACCATCTGATCAGAGATTGACTAATAGGGGCCTGCCTACCGATTATAGCTCGATGGTGGTGAAAATACTGTAATACTGTATATATATATAGACCCTCTGCTCTCTTGACTGGAAGAAGACAATACTCAAAGGAATATAAGGTCCCGATAAGGGAGAATATTGTAAATTATGAGACTAGAAAAATGTACATAAATTCAGGAATATGAATTTCTCTTTATGCCTCGTATTCAAACTCATGTAGTTACGAGATCATGCCAAAATGAAGTAAGGGCTTAGCCTTAACATACCTGGAGTAGGGAAAATTCGTATGATATTCTTGAGAAAGATTGCACCGTACTCCCTTAGAATCGCAAAATCTCATTGTTATTATAATATGGAGTCTCGTATGAATTTCCAAATTCCCTCACCTTCGTTCTTGGCTTTGCCTTTATGTATAACTCCCTTACCAAATGAATTTTGATATTAATTCAAGATAAGTGTAGGGATGACTAATATGACTTCTCTTTTCTGCATGTTTGCAAGGAATGTCTTAGCAAACATAAGCACCTCACTTCTTAATGATATGGGAAAATCCGTACGTTGGTTCTTAAGAGCATCTCACTTCATAAAAGCTTTTATAATCCGTTGCATTCTAAACATATCACTCCCTTTAATGACTTATGTTTAGTTATCTTTATCAAAGAGAATGGGCCCCTCCTTAAGATGACTAAGCTTTGGCATAAAGGCACCTAGCATGCCACCTACTCTTAATTACTAAGAGTAATCTTGGGCTTCCACGATAAGGAGAATAATTAAACTTATCCAAATAAACTAATTAATTAGTTAATTTCCCACTAAAGTCACTAGTTACCCAATTATCCACATAATTAAGAATCATCTCAAATTACTTAAAATACTACTCACTTTTAACACACTTCATACACCTTACTATCGTGGTCATGTGGTACCTTGTATGGTACTAATCCATAAATATGGGGTATTGTAGCTTGGACCATATTTTATCTCAAAATGTCAAACTTCGACGAAATTCATTTTCTTCGATTTGCTTACCCTCTCACCTTCACGAATTTACTGGTCACTTATTTGAAATAGCATAATACTTATAATCTCCAAAGAATCTTGTCCTTGAACCGATGTCAATTATCTTACGACAAATTCAACGTACAATACTACAGGGTATAACATCTTCGTAATATAATACTGTGGAGCGTAACATCGACATAATACTGTGGGGCGTAACAATAAGGATTTGACTTGTGTTGAGGAGACAATGGTTATCTTGGAGAGATCAAAGAATATTGCTTTAGTAAAGGTTCAATGGAAGGGTCATCCGGTCGAGGAGGCGACTTGGGAGACTGAGCACGACATGCGGAGTCATTATTCTCACCTTTTCGTCATTTCAGGCATGTCTCTATGCACGCTCGAGAATGAACATTAGTTTTAAGAGGGGTAGAATGTAACGACCCGTCCGGTCATTTTGTGTAATTGTGCCCTGTTTCCCCTTTTGATGCTTTACACATGGGTAATTTTGACTTTATGACTTACGGAGTTGATTGATTTTGTTCCGGAAGGTTTTAGAATGGTTTGGACCTTTTGATTCTTGGCTTAGAAGCCTAAATTGATTATATTAACAAAATGTTAACTTTTGTGAAAATGACCTTGGAACTGTGATTTGAGGGCTCTGATAGGTTCGTATCATGATTTTGGACTTAGGCATATGTCTGGAATTGAATTCGTAGGTCCGTAGGTTGATTTGTCTTGTTTGCCGAAAATTGGCAATTTGAGGTTTAGAAGTTTGACCGTAGATTTTCATTTGGATATCGGGTTAGGAATTTTTTTTGAGAACTTGGAATAGGTCTGTTATGTTATTTAGAATCTTTCTGCAAAATTTGGTGTCATTTGGAGTTGATTTGATAGGATTCGGACGCTTGATTGCAATTATAGAGGTTCTTGAACTTTACTTTGAAATTCATGCATTTTGGTATCTGATTCATAGTTTTAGATGCTATTTTTGTGTTTTGATTGTGCGAGCGAGTTCGTATGATATTTTTAGACTTGGGTAGATGTTTAGTTTGGAGCCTCGAGGGCTCGGATGAGTTTCAAACGTGTTTCGAAAGGATTGGACTGAAAACGGGAATTGCTGGTGTGCTGGTACTCTGATGTCACAATTGCGAGCACCAACATCGCAATTGCGAACATAGCTGGGGGTCTCAGTGTCGCAATTGTAATGCCTGATTCATAATTGCGAAGTCTGGGCTAGGTAGGTGAGTTACATTTGTGATGAATATTTGTCGCATTTGCAATGGGAACAAGGTTCGCAAATTGCGAACCCATAGTCGCATTTGCGATGTTTCCCTTGGGTTTTCAGTGCCACAACTGCGAGAATTTATTCGCAATTGCGAGGGTTCGCAATTGCGAGGGTTCGCAATTGCGAAACTAGTGTCACAGTTATGATATCTACAACTGAACAAAAGGTTAGAATGTCGGGATTTCATATTGTTTTATCATATTTGAGAACCCTATGCTCGATAGGAGACGATTTAAAGAGGATATTTTCATCTACAAATATTGAGTGAGTGATGCTAATCAATTTTCAACTATATTTCATGATTATATCTTAGATTTAACATCAAGTTTATGGGAATCAAAGTGTAAAATTTGGAATTTTTGTCAAAGTTTAAAGAATGAAGATTTAAGTTTGGAGAGTTGATTTGGACTCAGATTTGGAAATAAAATACATATATGGACTCGTGGAGTTATGGGTAGTCGGGATCTATTCTTGGACTCGGATTTTGACCAGGCGGGCCCAGGATTAACTTTTGTTGACTTTTTGAGAAATATGTAAAGATCGTAGCTTTATCTATTGTAATTAGTTCCTCTTGTATTGTTTGATGTTATTAAGTCATTTTTTGTTAGATTTGAGCCATGTGGAGGCGAATTTTAGGGAAAAGCTATTTTCGAGGTTTGATTTGGCCTAGTTGAGGTACGTATCTTGCCTAACTTTGTATGGGGAAACTACCTCTTAGGATTTGGGTTGATTGTGCTATTTGTGTTATGTGAAAGACATGTACGCGAGGTGACGAGTGTATATACGGGCTATATGTGGTATTTGACCGGTTTAGATTATTTAGACTCGTTTCAGGACTTTAATTGAATTGTCATAGCATGTTATATCTTTCATGGGTTAATATACTCTTACATGATTTATTTGACGTTGTTAGCACTTGTTCTACCTATTACTTGTTATATTTGATCCCATATGCTCTAGTTGAAGTTGTTACCTTCTTTATTGTCTTATTACTTCTTTATTGTTGCATTACTCTTACTTGAAGTTATTACCTCGTGGGAATTATTTCCTTATTGGGTTATTGACGTTGAAGTGGTGAAAGTTATTATCACATTGAGGATGAAGTTGTTGATTTATGAAATATTTTCTTGTTGAGTATTTCTCATTCATTATGTCATTATTGAGATTTATTGTATACATTATGTTGAGCCATAAGCTATTTGTTATGAAAACATTAGTATTGTTGACGTTTTGGCAAGTTGTGACATATAGGCACTTGTAGTGCGAGTTGTGATTGTTTTGTAATATTATGCATGCGGTGATATAAGGCTAGGGGTTGATACGCATGCGGTGAGATAAGGTGGGCTTGATACGCGTGTTGCTAGTAGGGGGATTACTTGAAGCCACGGGGTTAGATAAGGGAGCTAAAATGAGTGTAGCTATTTCGAAAAAATAATTTTCAAAACTAAAATAAGGCTCACGCGGTGATATAAGAAAAAATTGTGAAATATGGAAATGAGGTGGTACCTCGGTTGTGATTCTTGTTGTACACTCTATGCTTGTTGGTTAAACAGTTTTTTGTTGTTTCTTCATTGTTTTACTTGAAATTATCCGTTTTTTTCTTGTTGTTTCATCATGTGTTTACTCATTGTTGCCATTACCGCTTAAATTTCCGTTGTTAGCTTGCATTATTGAACAGTTTACTTGTCATTTACTTCCTCGCGTTCCATATTTAGACTGTGTTATACTCTGTTGGT
Source organism: Nicotiana otophora (assembly GCA_000715115.1). Taxonomy (NCBI): domain Eukaryota; kingdom Viridiplantae; phylum Streptophyta; class Magnoliopsida; order Solanales; family Solanaceae; genus Nicotiana; species Nicotiana otophora. The sequence continues at coordinate 46,547 of AWOL01S0008326.1, forward strand.
TCTTTTTTATCCTAGTAGGTGTCTTGACCTAGCCTCGTCACTACTCTACCGAAATTAAGTTTGATACTTACTGGGTACTGTTGTGGTGTACTCATACTACGCTTCTGCATATTTTTGTGTAGATCCAGGTACATTTCCCTGTGTCGGACGTTAGTGATCATTCAGCCATTTCTGAAGACTTCAAGGTATACCTGCTCAACGTCCGCAGGCCTCGGAGTCACCTTCCGCTATCTTCTCATTTCTGTTATTTCCTTTATCAGACAGTGTTGTAGTAGAGATTTTAGAATATTCTGTATAGCTTATGACTCAGTTCCACCGGTTTTGGGAATTATGTTGTTGATGTTCTATTTTGGGAGTTAATATTAGCTTATCGACTTTATTTTATTATCTCAATCTGATATTCATGTTAAGTTATTATTGAATGTTAGGCTTATCTAGTCGTAGAGACTAGGTGTCATCACGATATCCTAAAGTGGGAAATTGGGGTCGTGACAGACGGGAATCCATCCCAAGGACGTTAGGCGGCAACCCATTTAGAATGGGATTGCAATTTGTCATAGAAAGTTTCAGAATTCCATAAAGTTTATTTTTGGAATAAATGTTTACCCTAAGTAAATTATTACCTTAACCAAATAGGAAAAGGGATGATGGAGAAATTTTGCAGCATTAAGCCTTAAGAAGAAAATCAATATATTCTCAGAACTTAATTAGATTAGCCACCAGAAAATAGCATAAGACCTTCTGTTAGATTGTAGTTAGTGGACTTCGAATATTAATGAGCTACTGATGACAAATAAAGCGCAGTCACATACTTAATTCAAATAATCAATACTGGGACAAAATTAATATAATAATTTATAACCAGTGGATGGTGATGATGAAATAGATACCACTTGAAAAGACTTATACTACTCTTCCTGTAGATAAAAGGTAGGTCGTTCGTATAAACACTATTTATCTCCACTAGATGTAATTGTACTATTTTCACATACCATGTTTAATCTCAGAAAGAAAAAATGTAAACCCTATTCATTATATGGTCAAGAGAAACTCTGGTAAATCCGCCTAACTAGAACATTGACCAGGTAAAACTTTTTAAAACTTAAGCTAATAATTAATTATCATTATTATTAGTTGTGCGCTAGTTGTTCTTCTAATTTTACAGAGCTTTCTTTTGCGTTACCTTTCAATGGAAAGAGAGTTTAAAATTTGTGGAGAATCTCTTATAGTCAAACAATTTTGTTGCATTGAGGTAATCATTTTTGTCACCTTCGACACACCAGAGTTCTTTTTCTTGAGAGAAAAAATAAAAGTGATCGACAGAAAAGAGTCCAAACAAATAGTCCAAAAGATTATTTAAGGCAACAAGAATATGTTGACAAAGTCAGGTATATATGCAGAAAATAGTAATCAATTATTAATTTCTCGGTTTCCTCTGATTTGTAGTTCGTGTTCAATAATTCTACATTTTCCATTCTTTTCACCAAACAAATAAAAATATAACAAAATATTTCCTACAGCCAAAGCCAACGAGAAAACCATGAAATGCAAGGCACATGGGATTAGCCTAGTAAATGAAAGCTTTGTAATCGCAGAGCCTCGCTGCTCCCTGCTAAATCTCTATCTTTCTAAAATGGCAAGTGGGACTAAAAAGAAAAAATCTCGCATACTCAAATTTGAAGTGTAACTTACAGGTTTGCAAAATAAGAGAAGATTATACGTTAGAAATTCAGTATTACCACATTGAACTAACTTGACCAAAAGAAAAAGCACTAACAACAACAACAATAATAACAAATCCAGTGAAATCTCACAAATAGGAACTGAGGAGGGTAGTGTGTAAGCAGACCTTCCTATACGCCATTTAGTGAAGTAATCGGTTAAAATTAAAAGAAATCTTACCTTTCCGGGACCCGGTTGCAGTGGGCCAACTATATCCATCCCTCATTTCATGAATGGCCACGGTACAGTACCGAATGCAAAAGTTCTGTCGGCTGGTGTACCAATTGTGCATAGCATTGACATTTATCGCATTTTGCACGAACGTCTATGTGTCTTGTTCCATCTGAGGCCAGTAATATCGTGCTCTAACTAGCTTTAGTACCAACGAATCCGCACCGCAATGGTTCCCGCAAATACCTTCATGGAATTCTCTCATCATGTAATCTGCTTCTTCGAGGCTCCCATACATCGGGCCAATGGGCCTTGGTATGATCTCCTATACAGTTGCCCTCCCATAAGGAAGTAACGAGCCGCTTTGGTGCGTAGTGCCCGGGATCCCTTCGGGTCTTCGAGCAACTTGCCATGCCGAAGATACTTAATGAACTCATTCCTCCAGTCCCAAACTAGGTTGGTTGTATTTACTTCACAATAACTGTCTACATCAAGGACATAATGCATAAATTGAATGACAGTACCGGAGTCAGATCCTTTCATTTCTATAGACGACCCCAAAGCCAACGCATATGTTTCTACGTTCTCTTTTCTCGGGATGTGTATGACCGACCACTCCCTGCATCGTGCAAGCAAAGTTTGAACTTTAATCCCATATTGTTGCATGTGTTCCTCCTTTGCGTCGAAAATTCTATACACTTGGTTCACTACCAGCTCGGAATCACATTTGATTTCTATGACCTCGGAGCCAAGTCCCGTGGCCATTTTGAGTCCTGCAACCAAAGCCTTATACTCGGCTTCATTGTTAGTTAACGGAATAGTTTTAATGGCCTGCCTCAGGGTTTCCCCTGAGGGGTATGATTAGGAAACCCCCTCCCCTCCCCTC